>BRDA01058716.1:1151-11334 GCA_036984385.1 Crenuchus spilurus
CGGAGCGAGAGCGAAATCTCCCGGAGCGAGAGCGAAATCGCCCGGAGCGAGAGGCCCTCTAAAGCGAGAGCGAGGCCCTCTAAAGCGAGAGCGAGGCCCTCTAAAGCGAGAGCGAGGCCCGCTAACGCGAGAGCGAGGCCCTCTAAAGCGAGAGCGAGGCCCTCCAACGCGAGAGCGAGGCCCGCTAAAGCGAGAGCGAGGCCCTCTAAAGCGAGAGCGAGGCCCGCTAACGCGAGAGCGAGGCCCGCTAACGCGAGAGCGAGGCCCTCTAACGCGAGAGCGAGGCCCGCTAAAGCGAGAGCGAGGCCCACTAAAGCGAGAGCGATGCACGGTAAAGAGAGTGTGAGGAAGTGGCTTGTTCTGATGGACAAAGGAGCCCCGTCCACATCTCAGAGTGTTCACACAGTCACTGCCTCTGTATTTATAGCAAAGCGGCCTGTGAAGGGAAACAAACACACACACACAGACCTCACACAAAAAATAACATCCTAAAATAGCAGAGAACTGGACTCTGGACTGAGCAGTGCGCGAGAGCGAGAGAGAGACAGAGAGAGAGAGGACATCTAGTCCAGGATTTCTGACTTTATTACCATCGTATATCAAATCATCATCTTTATTATCATCCTAAGAAAACTTACACAACCTCATAAAAGTATACAGTCTGTCAGTACATCAATCAGAACATAACCCCAGTCAGCAGACTCACATCAGCTAAGCCAGCCAAGCACCTCCAGATTAAACCTAGTCTTAAGCCACTAGACCTGAGCCTCAGGACATCTGTACCTGTATGCACATCCTGCCATTAACTTCAGTGAGAACGATCTGCTGACAGCCAATGACAATACATAAAACTAACACTCCGTATGACTCGTCAGCCAATAGGAGACAGTGTGGGGCGGGGCTTCCCTCACTTGGACAGCTGTTGATGAAAACATGTTTTAAAAAAAACAGAAATGTATTGTTATGGATGTAAACATGTCCGTGTGAAAGCAGCAACGTCAACATGATGCCAGCTGAGCCATGCCCGGGCATGGTACGGATCGTCCAGTACACCCTTAGACTCGATTGCAGTGCTAACAGTGAACATTCATTGGACATTTAGGCTTAGCTAAATTATCTATATCTGGGAAACTGGTCCATACTGGTCTTCCTTTAACCTTATTCAGTCAGTTCATTAAAGAAATACAATACATAATAAAAGTCCCCAAAAATGACGGCGTGAAAACGTTGAGGTTAAAATAATCAAGAAAAGAGATTCAATGATTACCTTATTCAGAGCTTCTCGATCAGCCAGATCCTGAACTGCTAACAGCTTGATGCTACAGAGAGAGACAGAGACAGACAGAGACAGACAGAGAGAGAGACAGAGAGAGAGACAGAGAGAGACAGAGATAGAGAAAGAGAGAGAGAGAGACAGAGAGAGAGAGAGAGAGAGAGACAGAGAGAGAGACAGAGAGAGACAGAGATAGAGAAAGAGAGAGAGAGAGACAGAGAGAGAGAGAGAGAGAGAGAGAGAGAGAGACACAGAGACAGAGAGAGACAGAGAGAGAGAGAGACAGACAGAGAGAGAGACAGACAGACAGAGAGAGAGAGAGAGAGAGAGAGAGAGACACAGAGAGAGAGAGAGAGACAGAGATATTGTATTAAGGTCAAAACAGCATCTTATTATGTAAATGAGCAGCACTTCTAGAAATGAGAACCAGGGCCTGAGAGGGCAAAATTGGCAGTGCTCTCTCTGGGTGGGTAAATGGCGTCCCCTCCCCATTACTATTATAAGTAATGTTGGCTGGCTCAGGTGTCTTATAGCTGATGTATCAAAGCTGGGGCTCCTGCGCTTTGGCTCATGATGTATCAGTAGCAGTTGGAAAAGAGGCGGAGCCTGACTTTACATGCATCAGAGGATGTGCTAGTCTTCACCCTCTTACAGTCAGACACATTACAAGTGACCAGGAGAGTTCTAGTTGATGGGTGGCTTGATTGGCTACCACTACATGGGGGGTACAAATTGGGTTAGTGAGCATTACAATGTGCAGACGTTTGTCCAATAAATTCCCTGGCTTTGAACCAGGGGGGCACTAACTTTTCTTGCTATTATGATGTTAATGATCTAATTCCCTGAAGTCACACCTTTAAGTAAACAGTATCAGAGACGCTCCAGGATGCTGAAGATGCTAATGTGGCTCATGATGTAAACACAGAAGCACGAGAAGATGGTCAATATTTATGCTCTTAAAGAGTCAGAGTCCAGCATTCAGCAGGATATTAACATCCTCTTTCTCTACATACCTCATTAGCGCACTCTCTGTGTTTAAAGGGACAGTTCACCAAATAATCTCATTTAAATAATCACACTATTCCAACCTGCCAAGTCTGAAGTTTGCTTCTTTATTTTTAAAATGGAGCTACGAGGCTAATGTAGCTAAAAATGTAATTTAGCCAGCATATTAGCCTCATGCTAATTATGCCTTATAGCCAGCAGTTAGCCTCATGCTAACAGCATCACACACACTGATCTGTTTTGAGTTGTTGAGTCTTCATTATGTGGTTTCTGACTTCACACAAGAAGTTAAAAACAGAGATAATCATAAGAATATTTATAATAATGATGACAATGCACTGAATAACCATTTTCACCATTTTTAAAAATTAGAATATGGTGAAAATCTTCATTTTTGTTCATACTTTACCACAAAAAGATAAATGGTCATATTTTATATTAATTACACAAAGTGACAAGTATATTTTGTTTTAATGTTGATCAGTTCTCATCAAACAATATCGACACAAATATGCCTCTTCATGTGTAATGAATATCAAAATATGACATATTTCTTTTCGAGTTGAATGATAAAAATACACTTTCATGATATTCTATATTTTGGAGATGTACTAGTGTGTATCTACAAGCACATAAGAAATGTAAGACATGGGTTGTGAAGCATTATGGGTAATAAAAATGTCTCGATTCTACAGGGTCAGCAACATTATAATGTTCCCAAATAAATGCCCGTAATGCTCAGTATGGCGTCTGCTTCATGTTAAGTTCTGATCTTTAACAAAGAGCCAATCAGCTTGCTGGTAAAACTGACTGCGGGTAAAGCCCCGCCCCCTTCCTTTGTTTATAAAGTGTCATCCTTGTGTAGTATCCAGAACAGCCTATTATTTTTCATAAACACAACATTTAATATTCTCACCAGTCATGTCAAATCTGTTGAAATGTTTGCGACTCCATTTACCTGGTCTTGTATAACCCAAATAACCACCCAGGAGGCTTCCGAATAGTCCTCAATCTCATCACTAAGACCACTATTAAATGGTAGAGTGAGTATTGAACAATTTCTCTTTTAATATTACTAATTGTTTGAGAAACTAGGCCTGGGCTTGTTTGGTTTGGATAACCCATGAAACAAGCCCCAAAAATGACCAAGAATTTTTCATCTAGGGCTGGTCATTTGACCGTGTCCATAGCATAAGCCCTGCCCATTGCATTGCTGTGAGGATTTGAATGTGTTCAGCCATGAGAACATTAGTGAAGTCAGGGACTGATGATGTTTTGGACACTTGGGTGGATGGAGCTCCATCACTTCAGAGACTATAGCTCCACTGTTGGGCTTTGTACCCAACTAGCATACCTTAGTATTGGGCAAGGTGACCTTAGACTTTAGCTCCAGAGTATCCGATACCATTGGTCAGCTGAACTCCTGGTTGATCCTAAAGTAGCTTAGTAAGGGTGTCCAGATACTTTTGGAGTTTCTCAGGCTAGGTCAGCCTGCTATACTGTGTGTAATTTTGTTTCTGCACAATAGTTGCTTTATGGCAATAATATTTTGTCCCGAATTGTTTGCTGTACCTGAAAATAAAATGATTGATTACCCAGCCTTAGTCTTGTTTGTGTTGGACTGGCCTCTTCCTGTAGTCTGAACTCTGCTCCATTTACACAAGCAGCTCCATCAGACTGGTGTAAAGTCTAAGTGAACAGCTGGCCTGCATTACACCACCAGCACAAATCAAAGAGCAAGAGGAAGAACTACACCTGAGAGAAATAAATACATCTCCCACAGAAGCTTTGGGAACATTAAAGAGCCCATATCATTAAGAAACCAAACTTTACACAAATACGATGTATATAAACCCTGTTAATGTTTAAAAGGTACTGTTCACTCCTCATTTCCTTACAGTCCAAACTAAACTACTAAACATTTGAAATGCATTTATATGTTTGCACTAGGTTGGGATTGAGATATTCATGTTTTTTTTAGGCTAAACGTAGTGTAGGAGCCACCTCAAGTTTAAATGTAGCTTAACATTACTTTTCAGTACAACCTTAGACTGAACTAGGTGATTGATCACAAAAGGTTACAGGATAGTGAAGATCTAATACAGTTCTAAAAGCAAACCCGACCACAAAACGGGAACACAGAATACTGTAAAGTAATGGATTTTGAATATACATGCTGATACATAACGCTACAGTTTCACACCTGGATATAAACAATAACTAAGATAAAAGGTAAAGAAGCTTGTATATAAAAGCACTGCAGTGAGTGAACACCACTCAACACAGTTTGAACGATGGTCTACTGGACGCACATAAGGAACAATTTCTCGGCACGGTGGCACAACAAGCTGAAAAATCATCGGAATGCTGTAGGACGGTCCCAATTTCCAACTATTCCGTTTACAGGAGCGCCGCCCAATCATGAGCCACAATACAAAGCAGCCAATCAGCACAGGTCATGTATCTACATTAGTCTTAACGGCACAGTTACAAAAACATTGTTTTATTATAAGGGAAGAAGAAAGGATGATGGTCATGCAAACATGACATTTATAAATCCAGAGAGACAGTAATTAAACGGAAAGAAAAAGTTAGCAATAAAAATTTAGAAAATTAGATCTTCAAACTTTACACAAACTTGTTAATACACCTGAACGTGTGTCAGTAAGGGAATGTTTAATAGAAAGCTGTAGAAAGGAGCAGATGCCAAAAGTGCTACACTGGGAACAAAGCCAAACTCATCACATTTCATCTTGTTGTGATGTCAGCAGTTATCAGTGCTCAAATCGGTCAGCCACCTTTGAACCAAAAACAGTTTCACTGACCACGTTTATGTGCACACCAGTGTTTTTAGTCCAAGTCTTTGATTGTGATTATGTAAACAGACCAGGTCTTAGCACAAGTAACCTTTCTTACTCACTGCAATAAAGCTACACAAGGTTCCTTACTGCAGACAGCACTGATCTAATAACACTAATAATATACAGAGTGCTGTACTCTTATGTGGATGACTTTTGGATACTAAAATGATGTAATTACCATAGAACAGACTCAATGTGCCTCTGATCTTCATACTAAGAAGATACTTTGATAAAGTTAAACCTGCATATTAGCATTTGCATATAGCAGCTTTAAGATAAATATAAATATATTACTTTAGCATAAGCACACAGCAGCTTTATGATGCATCTAAATCTACACATTAGCACATAGCTGCTGTATGATAAATATTAATATATACATTAGCACATAGCAGCTTTATGATACATCTAAATCTACACATTAGCATTAGTAAAAGCTGCTGTATGATAAATATTAATACATACATTAGCATTAGCTGATGTATGATAAATATAAAAACATATATTAATGCTGTATGATAAATATAAATATACACATTAGCACATAGCAGTTTTATGATACCTCTAAATCTACACATTAGCATTAGCACAAACTGCTGTATGCTGTATTAATACATACATTAGCATTAGCACATAGAAGCTTTATGATATAAATCTACACATTAATATTAACACATAGCTGCTGTGTGATAAATATAAATACATATATTAACATGATCACATAGCTCCTTTATGATAAACAAATCTAAATATACACATTAGCATTATCTCATGTATGATAAATTACATATATTATCATATGGTAAATATATATATATATTATAAATACATATATTTATGCTGTATGATAAATATATAAATATACACATTAGCATTAGCACACAGCTGCTTTATGATAAATATATACACATTAGCACATAGCTGTTTTATAATAAATAAATATAAATATACACATTAGCATTAGCACACAGCTGCTTTATGATAAATAAATATAAATATACACATTAGCACACAGCTGCTTTATGATAAATAAATATACACATTAGCATTAGCACACAGCTGCTTTATGATAAATATAAATAAACACATTAGCATTAGCACACAGCTGCTTTATGATAAATATACACATTAGCATTAGCACACAGCTGCTTTATGATAAACAAATATACACATTAGCATTAGTACACAACTGCTTTATGATAAATAAATATAAATATACACATTAGCATTAGCACACAGCTGCTTTATGATAAATAAATATAAATATACACATTAGCATTAGCACATAGCTACTTTATGGTAAATTAACCACTGCAGAGATTTTTGTAGCTGAATTTTAAGAGACACAAAATCAGACAATCAGAAATCTTCGAAAGAAGTGTGTTCAAAGTTTAAATCAGGCAGTGTATGTCAATGAACCCTCTGACCCCCCTGTGTGTACACACACACACACACACACACACACACACACACACACACACACACACAGAGTATAGAAACAAAAGGGATTAAACAGCCTTGTGTCTTGGCAGAACACCACAAGCCCTTCAAATCACCTCCACCACTGAGAACCTAAAAACAGCCGAAATGAACTGGCTTATGTAACCATTCCAAATCCACTTTATACAACACTGATACGTCCTGAGTCCAGTGAGCAATAAAAGAGCCTTTCAGCCCTCGGCTTTGATCCACTCAGCAGTCTGAGAGCTCAGTCCGGTCCGTGTGTTTTTTTTTTTTTTACTTTATTTTATTGTCCAGATTCAAATCAGCTGCTGTTTATAACAGAAATGATCCAGATGAAGAGGATCAGGGTAAAATAAAACATTAGGGTGGATTTGTAACAATCAATCAGTCAATGTTAACTCAGGAACAACATCAATAAAGATCATCCAGGGCTTTTCAAACCTTTTTAAGTGACCCAAAAACTTTAAATGTGACCCAGACAACACAAACAAGGCATCCACATAAGTTGGCAGTCGCGTTTTCATGTTTCTTGTCTGATGGGTAGTGACAAAGGGACCCTGTACATCTGGGCTACAACTATGACTGCAGAACCACAGCACCACCATAATCACACCAACGCAAGCAGGGGAAGCCCCCCAGCACCAGCCACTCGCCCAACTCAGTACTGCAGTGATACCGAACATTGTCATTTGGAATGACAACACACATTTATCAACACAGCCTTCTGTTCAATGCAGCCGTGTGCTCGCGGTTAAGGAACCAATCTTGCGACCAGAAGGTCACTCGTTCAATTCCCTGAAGTAACAAAACAGAACTGAAGCTTGACTGACTCTAGAGAAACTGTTCCCTGAGGGCCGTGTCTAGGGCCGCCCATCGCTTTAACCCTCTGGAGCCGGCTGTCCCGCCGGCGGCATATAAAAAAAAATTCTGCAAAAACTTATACTTAAAATCTACGAGATTGTATCCTAAAAACAAAACTAAACATACCCCGGAAACCTTAAAGGACGTATTTCAAATACATATAGCTTGAATCTAAATATATATGTTTTTATATTTGGAGCTTAAATAAGGTGCTTTTTTCCTGCCAAATGATGTGATCGTTCACTCATATGATAACATGATAATTTCAGACATTCCATTGGTGGATTACCAGCTGTGGAATGTGAATCTGAACAAAGAGCTCTCACCTGAGTGTTCACACCTCTCAAATATTCAATCTAGGAACCATTGAATGAGTGAAAACAGAGTGTCGCCTCACATTAGTTAAGCACATCTGAATACAATATATCAATTTACAATATATCAGCACATCTGAAAACAGGTTTTTGTTAAGTCTAAGTTTAGAGCAGATTTAATCAGAATATAGATTTATGACACTCTTACTGTTTTGACTCTGTTGTTGCAGAGTTTGTGATGAACTAAAGCCTGTGTAACACTTTGGAAATAGTAATGTTAGATGGGTGTAATTTGTGAAAAAGTGAAGTCATGTCAGACTACATCAGAGTGTCTGAAACACCCTCAGACTGCAGAGGGCTAAACCAAGCGTCTTCATTGACCTTTACAGTATGTATTACTGTATTTCACTGCAGAGACGAGTTAAACTCAGAGCTCAAACTCCTCTGCAAGCACATTGGTCATTGTGTCTCTTTCACTGTAATTATACTGTGGTCAATGTCAATAACAATCTAAACTGTGGCGGCTCGCTGTCGTTTCATTAATCACTTCACCACAGATTATATTTTACTGCATCCTTATACTGTTTCACCATAAAGTATCTTTTTTTAAGCACCGCAGAGGGTGAGCGAGGTCCACCCATCATTGTCTCTGAAACTCCTTCGGGAAACCCTCATGGTTTATTAACTTAGACAATCAAGATGGTACAGAAGAAGGTGGTTCACTACCTTGAAACTGGCTATCCTGCTTTCACTGACCTACCAGCTGTTCACCTTTATTCTTATAACAGTGTCCTATAAATCTAGAACCTTTGGAACACAAATACACTCCCCACTTGAGGCAAATGTGATGATTTATGCCTGATGCTATCAGCTGAGGGATACTTTCCATTACTTCTGAGTTCAGTTGCAAGGCTAAAGAAAAAAACATGTTGCTCGTTTCAAGATTCCCATCAACATAAAAAACAAGGTTCTCCAAAAAAAGGCACGGAGACGGAGAACACATCTCTGTAAAAAATCTCTAAAAATACTCTGAATGAGTCCAGAGAGAGTGATGGGCTTCCCCGAGTCAGTGAAACGCTTCATTCCAGAGTAAACAAGAGGAAATCGCCCATGAAGTCTTACTTTCCTCTAAAGAAACATGTTCAGGCTTCATTATGTTCAATTACTGCCAACTGAACGAAAATATTCTGATGTGCACAAGTAGTACCATCCAAACATTACCTAACCTCGAAAAACAGACTCCCAGCCTGGTGTTCTCAACTCTACATGTGGTCGACATGACCTCCCACAACATGAAGAGTAATAACGAAGCACTGAAACGAGCTGTAACTGATTTTAATCCATTTTAATTGTGTGAACATCTCCTCCCAGTCTGCTAGCCCACCATGCCGAGTGTGCTCTGGAACATGTCCGGTGATCATGCACAGCCCTGGTTCTGCAAATGGGAACAAAAGTGGAGGAGGTAGAACGCCACAACACTATTCCAGCCAATCAGTAACAGCGGATGTTCTATTAGGGCCAGTCAGCAACATGGAACGTTCCAGTCTAGACGATCTGTAACAGAGGACAGTCCAGTCTATTCCTCATGCACAGGACAGGGGGAAGGGGAGGGGCCACATACTGAACATGCCTGAAAACCAGCCAGAGGGGAAGATCTGAAGAACAAAGACTAAGAAAGAAGTTCTTACATGAAGAGCCGTGTTAACATCTGCGAGACGTTTTAAAGGGGAAAGACCTCAGAGTTGATGAGGCTTCTTATTCAGATTTTCTTGTGCCCGAGACGTTCGACTGTAATCGTTGCCCCATTTAAGGTGGAATTAAAAATGTCAAACAAGAAACATTTGGAGGGCAGCGGTGAGTAATGCTTATGGTCCTGTTTTGGCCATAATTGCCCCCCGTAGTGGGCACAGATTTTAATCCTCCATACACAGAGAAGTACACAGACGAGTGAGCTATGCCACTCTAGTGCAGCAGGCCAGCTTGCTCTGAGGTTACTGACCATGCTGACTGTGTCCTGTTTTTGCCATCACTATCAGTCCACATTCTGCTGCACCACAGCATTTTACACTGAACAGGAGGGGAGACGTCCAAGCACACCCACACTCTGGGCATCAATCCTGAATATCAAATACTCAGAGTCAGCTCTGCCCTACTAAACAGCAGAGAACAGGACCTCACCAGCCCAACACATACAGGGATGTACAGAGTTCAGAGGTCACTTCCATCACAGCTATAGACCAGCCCATGCACGGAGGGTTAGGCATCATTTCAAAAATAAGTCAAAAAGTTAATTTGAACATATTAATTGTCGTCTTGCTGCATGACCCACCTTCTCTTGAGACTCAGTTGATGGACAGATGTCCTGACATTTTCTTTAGAATTCTCTGATATAATTCACAATTCAT
>BRDA01058734.1:620-12787 GCA_036984385.1 Crenuchus spilurus
TCACCTACGATTATTTTTTTCACAAATAACTTCGGGAAAGCCATTGTTACTCGGTACCGAAGGAGTTCTCAGTTTTCTTCGACACTGTTTACTAAGTTTGGAAATAGTCATGATAACACTCACATGAAATATCGTATCACGACTTGTAATCGAGTAGGACGATGTCAGGGAAATTGACCAATTGGGGAAATACGTATTTTACATGTTTGGCCTAAGGTTTTTTCAACCCTGTGATTTGTTTAACACTTATTTTTGGCTAACGTTACTACACCTCTACCGTTTACAATAATAAAATAAGTCTTATCTTGTATCTACTGTAAATTTTGAATCAACATATTTCTCCTTTAAAATGTTACATTTACTCAGATTAAACTTTTGATCTGTCATCTATGTTCTATTCTGAATAAAATAATAACATTTGCCATCTCCACATCATTGCAATCGGTTTTTATTCACAATTTGTTTAGTGTCCCAACTTTTTTGGAATCCGGTTTGTACATTTTATGCATAAAGGGGTTAACCAGTTAAAGGGACTGTAGCAGGATGAGCTAATGTTCAGCACTATGCTATAAAGTACACTCACAATAGTACTGATAAAGGTTTGAATCATTTGTCACAGCTTCTTTTGACTCTTGAGGAAGCCATGGCTCATTGTTACCGAAAGGGCTTCAATAAACACTTTTTTTATTAGCATCCACTGAGCAGTGTTGTAAATAGTCACTCAAATTCAGCAATCACAATGAGCTCGGGTTTGATTTTCACATGCTGGCAAATCCTTATTGATTGCTGGTAATAAGCAGAGTATTGATCTTGTGCTTGTGTGTGTGTGTGTGTGTGTGTGTTTTCTTTTCAGGTACTACAGAGACATCAGTAAGATGCCCAGTATCAGCGATCAAGACATGGACGCCTATCTGGTGGAGCAGTCTCGTCTCCATGGCAGCGAGTTCAATACACTGAGCGCACTCAATGAGCTCTATTTTTACATCAACAAGTACAAAGAGGAGGTGGGGTTTAGACGCAAGCTCACACCATTCACACTGTTCATTTACACATTTACACTCATTTCACACTGATCTCAGACCACTTTTTCCATTTCGCTAATGGTTAAACCTTTTAGGCCAGCACAAAGAAAAAGCATCTGTTTTTGCCTTTTAATCTGCTCTCCTCCATTTATTTGATATGGAAAGGACATGATCTAACAGCAGAAAATTCCTAGTTTTGTGTTTTGGCACAAATTAGCTTTTCAAAAAAGAGAACAAGTGAATAGGAGCAAGCCTCCCTACTTTATTCATAGATGTCAACCTCTAGCAACAGTAAACCTTATATTCAGAGTATCAAAACCATATTAGACACCCATATACAGTACCAGTCACATTCAATGTTTTAATTTTCTTCTTTTTTTCCTACATTGTAAATGAATATTGAAGTCATCCAGACTATGAAGGAACACATAAGGAATCATGTCGTAAACAGACCAAACACCAAAAGTGTTAAACAGACCAAAATATGTTTTAGATTTTAGATTCTTAAAAGTAGACACTGATGTCTCAAACATATTAAGAGGGCAAGAAATGCAATTAATGAACTCTTGACAAGGCGCAGCTGTTAACTGAAAGCCATTCCAGGTGACTACCTCATAAAGCTGACTGAGAAAATGCCAAGAAAATGTAAAATAAAACTCTTACTGCCTTCAGCGGCCTTTACAGGGAGTCACAGACTGCCTAACAGAAGATGCCATTGTAAATAAGAATGTGTTTTTAATGACTTGCTGGTTAAATTAAAGGTTAAATACAAGAAAGGATAGAAGAAGGAAAATTTCTACTATAAAAGCTACAAATAGGACAGTTTAGATAGTAGATAATATAGTTTGTGAAACCTTTAAAATGTTCTATATTTCTACATAAATATGACCTAAAACGTCTTCAGATTTTCACACAAGTCCTAAAATTAGATAAGGAGAACCCAGTTAAACAAATGAGGCAAAATATACTTGCTCATTTATTTACTGAAATGATCATAAATATTATTCTTAAGACTTATGTCTGTTGTGCATAATCAGTTTGAATATAAATTCAACTGATATATTATATTAGTTTAACAGTATGTCAGATCTCAGGAACTCAGTCATACATTGACTTGTGCTGTCACTTAGCCTAGCCTAGCTTTTCTCCAGTTAAGTTTCTTTTTCCTCAACAAATTCTCTGTCCGGTAGTGTATGGAGACCAAGGAAACCAAGTCCATCCAGACAAAGTAGATTACTGAGTGACGCATCAAAAGCATTCATATTTTTGGTTTATGATTCCTGGCTCTTGAAGAGTATGGCTAGTAACAGCAGCCAAAAATCTTTTTTTCCAATGGAAGAGAACATATGCCTAGAAAGTGATGGAGATTTGCATCTGGACAGGACTGAAATAATCAGATGTGCTAAAAAAGGTAACTCAGCCTGTATTATTCTCACTGGATGAGGGGAAAAACACAGACACGGTAGATATGAATGTAAATAACATCAAAGAGGAGCTCCTGTGAAAGAAGGAATTACTACAGAACACCATGTAAATTTAATCCAATCCAAATAGGGCTAAAACAATGCAGTGCTGAGTAGACCCTGGGTTTGACAAAGCTGCAGGTGTACTTGCCTTGACTTATGAGCTTGGAAATGTATATATTGGGCAAATGCAAGTAAATCTTAATTAGCCCATCTTTCTATTATCTTTATTTTTTATTTTATACCATACCATCTGGTTGTTTGACCACTCACTCTTTTGTCTGTCCAGTGTTTTTAGGGAGGTAAGGGAGATTGCTAAAGTTGCATAAGGAGGTTCATGAATTACAAATTACATTTCAACATTATTGGGTCCATTTTGATGTTCATGTCTTATGAGATTACACTTCATATTCATCCTGAGGTCCATTCAACCTCTTCAAATGCTCCGTGGCCAGAAAGCTTACTATACAATATTGAGTTAGTACATGTGTGTGCGAGTGTATGTGTCTGTCTATCAGCTAATGGCGTCTCTCTCTCTCTCTATCTCGCTATCTCTCTCACTCACCATCTCTTCTATTGCTTTCATTTCTTCCTCCATCTTTGCCTCTTTGTCTACCTCCCACTCTTGTATTTCGTCCCCTCCATCTCTTTCACTCTCAATTGTTCTTGTATTTCTCTGCATGTATCTCTCTCTTTCTCTCTACATGTGTATTTATTGTTCTTTCTGCCGGTCTCACTTTCTGTCTATCTCTCTCTCACACTCTCTGTTTCTCTTTCTGTCTCACTTTGCAGATATTGACAGCTCTGGACAGAGACGGGTACTGCCGCAAACACAAACTGAGACACAAACTGGAACAAGCCATTAACCTGATGTCTGGTAGTAGCTGAGAGTGGTGGACTGATGGAGCAGGAGGAGAGGGGATTGAAGGGAGGAGGAAGGAGGAGAGAAGCAGAGGGAAAGATTGGCTGAAGAACTGTCCACTGTTAGAACTTTCACAGCTTTTGAGTGGAAGTTGAGCGGTTAAGACACTGGACAATCATACACTAAAGGAACCACAGCACAGCACACTAAGCCCAATATTCGTCTGGACCAGAACCTGTGCAGCCAAGACCCTCAAAGACCCTCACTCTCACTCAGCTGTATCTGCAGGACACATCTTCTGCCGCCTTCGTTTTTCTCTTTCTCTGTCTCACTGTCTCTGACTCATTTTATCTTTCAACTTTCTTCTGTGTAACCTGTTTTCATCATTTCTCTCTGTGACCTTTGACCTTTTCTCTCTCTTTGTTTCTTTTATTCTGTCTCTTTTATGCTCTCTCTGTTCATCCCTTCCTCCAGCCTTTTCCAGTGCCACTCATACAAAAGCAAACTGCCGGGAAAAAAAAAAAAACTAACTTTTGGACGCGGACAACTGTGGATCACTGAGATACATTCCAATGAGAAAAGGTGCACGCACTGTTGCCTTGGAAAATGTGCTAAATTGTGAAGCTAGTGCCATGCATTAAAAAAGCAAACTTTGTACTCTGGGAAAGTAAAAAAGGGGGAGCAGTAACCTTAGTAAAGTTTAAAAACAACAAAACCGTGCGTGTTAAAATATAGACGTTCACAACCTCTGAGAGAGGCCCTATGGACGGAGAAAAGGCCCCGCGGAGACACAAAGAAGAACTTATGGAGTCTGAAGAGGGTCAAAAAATGACCCAGAGCAGCCTGGATTATTTTATGGGCCTCTTTTAAAGAACTGCATTAAAAGTGGGAGTGTTGAGGTAGGGTTAGCAAACAGGAGCCACTTCCTCATCTCGAAAAATTGCCATAGACCGAAAAAGCGCCTTTTTCTCTCTTTCTTTATCTTTTCTTGTGAATCTGGGGCCAAACGGACCTGGTCGTATCAAGAGGTGTGGATCAGTGTCCTTCAAAGCTTGCCTTTTCTGTTTCATCTGGACTTAAAGCTGAACCCCAACTCTAATATGGCCTCAGGCCATTTTTTTCCCCTTGATATTGTACCCCCACCTTGGTCCCCACTTTTTTTCGTAAACCACTGTGTTACTGGGAGGATTTGGAGTGTTAACTCAGATTTGTGGTCCTTTCCTGTTGAGCAAAACAGGAAAGTTCAAAGTGTTGTACTTTGATAAACTAACATCCTGATGTAATAGATTCATCCATCAAGAGCAATAAGTCAAGTTCAAATGGAAGCCATGAGTCAAATTTCCCTACGTGTTCAAATTTACCATTCAAAACAGAATTACACACACGTCAGTCACGTTTGGTCATGTAAATATCCTCTTTGATTTTTTTCTGTGTATGTTAAGATCACAATTTTCAAAAGTCGAACATACAGTATGTAATCAAACACCAAGCACAATAGGGAAAGATGGATTTTTTTTGAACGAGACTGGGTTGTCACGAGCCGCTGATATTTCCCCCCCACTGTTCTTTCAAAGCTCCTTAGTCGTCCCCTCAAACCTTATCGCTAATCCTCCTTTGAGCTTCAGGCTTGATCTAAATGAAGATTGTGTCGATTCTAGCTGTATTTTGCAAACAACATGGCCTTAAGTTACCTGTCCTCTTTATCCGAGGCACATCGCCTCTTTTTCATGACAGCAGCACGACTGCAGCTCCTATTGCCTCTGCTCTCTGTAGCAGAAGAAACTGCTGGTTAACACAAGGTACTCTGGGAGGAAGTTGTAGTAAATTGGAGTATTTGCAGCTTTTTCATTTTCTTTAGCTACACAGTTCTGAATTCCGCCCTTTTTTCAATCAAGTATTTATTGTGCTTTCTAATTTATTGTGCTATTTATTTTAACAACACAAGAATGTACACTATTTTATGTACAGTATTTGGTAATTGAGCATATCTTTGCAGAAAAAAAAAAATCTTATCTCCGTTTTTAAGACTTTCAGTACATAATAATTTCCTTAGAGTGTCATGGCCAGAACCCTGAAGAAAGCTTTAGGTTTTATGCAGCTACAGTATTTGTTTTGAATGTTCAGATATAGAAAGACCAGTTCCAGACCAAATAAGATCCATCCTAGCACACTGCAGAAAACAAAAGAAACTCTCCAAAGCAGACATCAGCTGGGATTTACAGTCTAGACCAGTGTCCTTGCAAGCAGTAGGCAAATCTGTGTGGACCTGATTAATTATGCTTTTAGTTCAACTGCAGATGCTCAAGGACATTCACCAGTGTGGATGGGAAGTTCACAGTGAAGGGTGTATGTACTGTGCTGGCCTTTATCTAAAATTAAATCCTCAAATCATGTATTTCTCCATCCGTTTGAATGAAGCTTCAGAAACTATGAAGTTAAAAATTGTAGTTGGTTATCATTGGAAACAAGTTACCTACACTCTTAAAGATAAAGGTTCCTCAACATATTTTGGCTTTTAGGAACAACCTTAGTTGTTCTTAGTTGAATCTGTACATTAAGTGGAGGGTTTTTGAACTTTAAAAAGATTCTTCAGATCTGTATATCTGATTTACAGATGAGCATATCCACAGTACTGGGAATTAATTCTTATGGTTTCCATGTAACGTACACAATTTATTATAAATTCTGTTTAGTGGATATAATTGATGGTGTAAATTGCATTAAATGAACACATTTTATCATCTTCTGTCATGTTAGAAGATTTTTTTGTTTTCTAAATCATTGTATATATTTGTTGTTGAACTGGGTAACTTTTTAGATTGTGTAAGTTACGGTTTAACAGGCACATATCAAATTTTGTAGGTTGGACTGTCAGGAATGAGGTCTATGCCCAAAGTAGACTTGTGTCATACAGAGGTTTGTGCCATAATGATAAAACTGTAATGTTTTTAATAAACCAGCAAGTTTATGCACAATGGAAACCATGTAACTAACAGAAACACCGATTTGATTCTTGGCCAATTTAAAAATAATAATAAATAAAAAATAGAGTTTTAGCTAATTTAGCTTACTTGGACATGTTCGCACATTTTGTGACAAGTTTAGTTTTGAAGTTCCATGACCCAGAACTGTTTCCTAGTACTGTGGATGTGCTTAGATGTTTCTTTAAAGAACCATCCTGAGAGAGGACCTTTATGGAAGCAAAAAATGGTTCTGCAGTGGCATTAATCCAAAGAACCCTTTAGCCACCTTTATTTTGAAGAGTGTACATCAAGACCACAAAGTTAATGTGTTATTATATAACCACAATTCCAAAAATTGCAAATAAATGTAAATAAAAACAGGTGCGTTGCTGCAATCCAGTTCTAAATTAGTTAATATTTTTTCATGACATGGTCAAATGTCTCACTTTCAACATCTGACATGTGTTCTATGGTCTGTTGTGAAGAAAATATGGCTCTTTGAGATTTGCAAATCATTGCATTCTGTTTTTATTTACATTTATTTACATTTTACACAGTATCCCAGATTTTTTGTAATTGGGGTTGTATATCAAAAAATGGAACTCTACAGTTCAGGTTGTTTGAACCTGCCTTCTCTTTTAGAGTTTATGGTAGAACACTGCTAAGAAGGCAATGACCAACTTGAAATAGAATGAAGCTTCACAGTATCATCTAAAGAAAAATCTACTTACTGTGTTAGAGTTATGATCGGTGAGAAGTGAAAGGCGCTAAAACCACTTTTTCAAAAGTTCACATGGAAGTTTGAGGGCAAGATGTTTTGAACTAAATGTGGAGCTCATTAACATTTAAAAAGCTGCAGGATCATAATTAAGGAGTATCCTTTTGAACATTTGTTTGTTGTGTTTGCGGGGGGAGAAAACGGGGTCAGCTCGTGTGGAATCTGGGTCTGCTGTACAATTTCACGCTCTTGCAACACGAGACGCCTCAAATCACAAATGATGGCCTGCTCAACTAAGCTGTTGAGCTTACAGCAGGTATACAGCAAATGGCCACAATTCAGGAAAAATCTCTCTCGAAAAAGAAAACTAATCATAAATCTACACCAAAAAAAGATGTCTAAAGAAATATATTATTTAGCACCTCTTATTTAAAACCACATCATAAGGTTTACATCTGATTTTATTAACTGTGAGTAAAGCCAAACGTACTGTTGGGAAGAGGGGGGGATTCTCCAGGTCGCATTCGCACTGCCTGTAAGAAAACTTTTATTATCAAAAAGCGCAATTTGTTTTTTCATTTGTTGTTCTGTTTTTAAGAGTCTTAATAAGAGATGCTCGTTACGTATGCCTCGGCTGATAGCCATATTATCAGAAGTCGCCTGTTTAGTTTCTACAGCAGAACTCGATGCCGTTCTGAGATGCTTACAGTCTGTAAAGTGATAAAACAGCATACTATTAAAAGCACCTGTACTTGTGAGGAAGAGAGGAGTGAGTGGGAAAAATTTGTGGTGTTTTTCAGTAGAATCGGTAGAAGAAAATGTCTGTTTTTGATCCATAACTACATTTCAGTCAGTGTTCTAGTTATAAAAGAAGAAAAAAAAAACATTTTTGTCTCAGATGAATTAATTCTAATTTATTTGTTGGTTTTGTCTGTTTATCCCAAATGTTTTAATCAATTATATCGTAACAGACTTGTTTACAGTTTCAAAGATATATGGAATTTATTAACAATGTGTCTGGAGAGGAAGTAGCTTTGTGTCTGATTGATTGGTTGATTGACTGACTGCGTAATGGATGACTGCTTTGCCTAGTCCTTAATTCTATATAAATATATAAATATATTTTGTATAATTATTGGTTCAAAATGTTTTCTTTTAAATTATTTTTTGCTTTTGTTTAGTTTTTTTTCTGATTGTTTATATTTTCTTCCGTTAATCAGTCTGAAGGAATTGTAGGAATAAGTCTGTTCAACGCTGGCTGCAATGAAGTGTTTTGTATATATTTGCACTTTTTTTTACTCAGTCCGCAAGGGTTTTTGAAAGATTGGATTCTAACTTAATGTTCAAATGACAAGCATGGTGTTCTTTTTTTGGTTTTTGTTTTGCTAATTAAAAGATATGTGGATGATGCTGTATATTTGAATGTTTCTTTGTATATGTTATCATCTGCAAGGACTATTTTCTCTCAACAGATTGATGTTTTCATTCAAATAAAGACAAGTGACTCAGTGAAAAATGGCACGAATCGCACCAGATCAGATGGAATAACTTTGCATTTTGAGAAATGTTGTTGATTAGTCACAGTGATGGTGAACTTAACAAGTGAGGAAAGATGAAACTAAACTGTTTATACATTTATATGCTTAACTCTGATATTCAGATGACCCTGAAAGCCTACATTACCTGGTTAGGGTGTGTTAGATTATGGTTGGAGTTGTGTCGTGTGATAGATGTTCAGGACCAGGATTGGGTACCCCTGCCCTCTACTGCCATTAAAAGGTCAATGTAAAAATGCAATTTATGAAACATTAACTGCCTATAAATGCATTTGGCAGCCACACTACTGCATTCTTTGCACTTATCTAACATACATCAGATCAAGAACTAATGTTTTTCTGTTGATAAGTATTCTTTCAGCATGTGCTTAGAGGTTTGTGCCTCCAAATTGTTTCAGATCAAAGCTGGAGAAGAATTTACACAAAACTAGTTATTGCAAATCAAGCAGAATATGCCATCAGCTGCAATTCTGACATCTTCAAATGATGATGTATGAGGAAGATACTGAGTTGTTTTTCCATGCAGGTTTATAAACTGCAGGCATTTCACCTTAAACTGGCAATAAAACAGTACATCAGACCCAGAGAGACCCAGCATTAGGCTGACTGATTTACTCACTACATGTTAAAAAGTCTGCAGACACCTAATCTTCTGAAAGTTTCTTCTGAAATCAAGGGGATTAATATACTGCCCTCCCTTTGCTGTCTCTACTCTTCTGGGAAGACTACAGATTGTATTCAGCCACGAGAGCATTATTGAGGTCAAATACTGGTGTCAGATGATTAGTTCTGGATCACAAACTCCATTACAACTCATGCTAAAGTTACTGGATGCTACTCCATCTCTCCAGAGCATGCAGCTGGGGGGCTTTATCTGATGCTTGGCATTGGACATGGTGACCTTAGGCTCAAGAGCATCCCATTCTATTGGCAATGCTTTTCTATGGAGATTATACAAGCAATGATGCACATTAAGGCAGCTGAATTCAGTGATTATAGTGTAATTCTAGGCAAGTAATCGGATTATAATATATATTCTAGGTGGAACAGCCCAAATATTGTATCAGTCCAACAGGCACATTGGCCCAATGGGAAAATGTCAGACCAACCCTGCATCCCAGCAATGAATGAATTGTATTAACGGACACAAACAACATTCCTCACATCATTACACCACTTCAATCAGCCAGGTCTAGATGACAAAAAGCAAGTTGGGTCCAAAGATCCATGCTGTTGGTTCCAAATGCTGACCCTATCTGTGTACCTGAGCAGAAATCAAGATTCGTCAGACTATGCTACAGCCAACAGAAGTGGAACCTTACACAGTCTTTTGCTGTTATAGCCCATCCAGTACAAGATTTGGATATATAGCATCCACAGAACTGCTGAGCAATGGATGTTTTTAGTTATCACGCCATTCTGAACAAAGTTTGTTGGGCATGAAAGTAGCAGAAAAATCAGTCTGTGTAGCACCAACAATCTGATTACATAACAGCATGAATGAGAGGATGTACAGGTGTTTCCAGTAAAGTGCTGAGTAAGTGTTTATATACAGTATATATTGTCCCTGCTACATATTTTCCCAGCTGAATTTCCATCAATAAATATGACAACCAGCACGTTTTACATATTCAGACATTTACGCTACATTTTCAAGGTCTGATTCAAAGCCAATTTTCTTTTTTTTTTCTTGTAGGGAGGGAAAGTAGTCAAGCACAACTGCAGGAAGTTTGATGCGCCTAACCTGCACTAAGGGCTGAAACGTAACAGCACTTAACATTTATCTTTGATGGGTCTTATTGAGTAGCACTCGGCTGCAGCCATAAAAGCCTTTGATCACTCGGATTGCGAATGAATGCAAGAGAAAGCCTACCAATGTTCAAAGTAACATCA
Source organism: Crenuchus spilurus (assembly GCA_036984385.1). Lineage (NCBI taxonomy): Eukaryota > Metazoa > Chordata > Actinopteri > Characiformes > Crenuchidae > Crenuchus > Crenuchus spilurus. The sequence continues at coordinate 11,098 of BRDA01058734.1, forward strand.
AATTACTGTATTTTGCTCTTAACGTTGTGAATGAAATTGTCTGACAACCTTTTTTCCACATAATGGCCGATTCTCAGGGAAAAAAAACGGCTTCCCTCCCTTACACTTTTTTTTTTTTATGAAAACTTGACCAAGCCTGAATCACTTCACAAGAAACAAGAACAAATTAGAACACAAAACACTCGGGAGCAGAAGCTGTTAGTGGATTTGACTCCATAAACACAACATCACATCATCATGACAACATCTTTACAACATCTCAGCATCATCTCCCAACAGTGAAATATGTCTCGTTTGTCTGGAAATGATTATGTTCAGAGATTTGTTCACAATTCTATAGTGCACATCTGTCTCACTCTCTCACTCTGCCTTTTCTTTCTCTCTTACTGTGTTTCTCTCCATCTTTTTCATTCTCCTTTTCATTCTCTCGTAATTTCATTCCCTCCTTCTCTCTCCCTTTCATTCTTTCCCTCACTCACACTGTCTTCTCCTTCTTTTATTCTTTTCCCTTCTCTTGCACTGTTTATTTTATCCCTCCCTCTTTCATTCTCTATCTATTCTATTCCTCTCTCTATCACTCTTTTTGCTCTCCCTATTTATATCTCTCTCATTATCTCTCTCCTTTTCATTCTCATAATCTCACTCTCTCCTCCTCTCTCCAGTTTATTCTCTCATAATCTCACTCCCTTTCATGCTTTCTCTCTCTCATACACTCAGCATCTTTTCCCTCTCTCTCTCTCTTTCTCTCTCTTTCTCTCTATCTCTCTCTCTCTCTCTCTCTCTCTCTCTCTCTCTCTCCCTCTCCCTCTCCCTCCCTCCCTCCCTCTCTCTCTCCACTCGCTGCTGATATTTCAGAGTGAAAGCAGCAGCATCATGAATATGAATGATTCAGAGAGGTGTGTAAGATCTGAAGGGGCTAAACAGAGAGAGAGAGCCAGTGGAAGCGGAGCTCCCCCTGACAAAAGGGAAGGATTACAGAAAAAGAAGAGGAGAAAAAACAAGCATGCAAAAGGCAGACCGCCTCTGGGGGTGTGGGGGTCTATAAATAAGTAATGTGTTCTACGGAGGGAAGGGGGCTCATTAGCCTGGCTCTTTCAATCCTGGAGGGACCACGTGTGTGTGTGTGTGTGTGTGTGTGTGTGTGTGTGTGTGTGTAGGCAAAGTGGGAGAATGACTACATACACAAACACACATTCACCATCTCAAACACCTAAATCATGGCACTGAGTCACCAAGAAAGCCCCTCAGACTCCAGTGACATGAGAGAAGAGATGACATTTTCCAATATTGACTGACTTCAGTACTACACTGTGTGTGTGTGTGTGTGTGTGTGTGTGTGTGTGTGTGGCTGAAGATAGAACACAGTCACCAAAGGCACAGCAAAAAACAAGTGAGATTTGAAACTCTGCACAACCTGATCTTTGTTTGAAAACTTTGCCCAAGTCAGCTCAAAGAAAGGTAAATAAGTCAATAAAGTGAAAGCCAATCTAAAGTATTCAACAGCAGCAACTGCAGGGCTAGTCCACACATTCAGAAGTCAATTAACTCCACTTCTCACAGTCCTATTACTACAGTGATGCATACTTTTTGTACATTTATTAAAATCACATGAATATTCTCAGATTATCACATCTGTCTGTCTCTCTCTCTCTTTACACATCTGTCTATCTACAGTGAGGAAAATAAGTAT
>BRDA01058740.1:425-22587 GCA_036984385.1 Crenuchus spilurus
TAACCTGGGCCGTAACAATTTTCACACACACTGGAGGATAACGTGGTAGGTGTCTCGAAACTCGAAACTCAAGAAGGGCTAGACACAAAACTCATATATATATATACACACACACACACACACACACACACACACACACACACACACACACACACACACACACAGCTCCTTCAGCCAGAGGAGACTAAAGTATGAGTCAGCATCTTCCAGGAGGGAAGGACTCAAAGCTCAAAGCTCTGTGGATGGTGCAATAGGAGGTCACACACACTTTTAACAATGCCGGGTCCAATTTGCACCTAATTACTCGCTTGTCACAACAGCAGTAACCCACACAGCTGTGTGGAAAGTACTTTAAGTGGTGGCTGTAAAATTTAGTTTTTGGAAACTTTGAGCTTAGAAGCATACAGATGTCATGACGCAAACGCAAGCACTGTCCGGTTCAAGCTCTACAGAGCTCTGCTTGTGTGTATATTACCTACCTCAGGTCTGTACACTAGTCGGGGAAGCACTTTTTCCAGCCGCGTTCAGGAGATTCAAGATGTATTTTTTCAAAACCAGTTTTCAGCTTGTGTGTTTGTAGCTATGCATTTTTTAATCTTTTTTAAACTTAATCTGTGGAACTGTGGCTCAGAATCCTGAAGCTGGAGAGTTTATTGGTGATAGATTTTATTTTTTAAAGAGGATTTGCTTTGCTAAATGGATGCTGAAGTTGCTTAGCAACAGCTGTTAGCGGACTTCAGGAGACCCTGGCTGGAGGGTTTATCTTAGAAGGGCTCATAGGGTCTCCCTTCAGCTACACATCAATAACTCCTGTGCAGTCTGCCGTCTAGACCCATAGTTTTCAACCTTTTTTGACACAGTGACAAAATGTTTTCTGCTTTTTTTCGGGAGTAGTCATACACACAAGATATGATTTCACTGTAAAACAGCCAATGAATTTGACTAAATGCTGCATATTGAAGGGAAGACTCTTATTTTTTTCTTGTTTTTACTGTTTTCAAATTACTTAATTGGATTTCTAAGAAGAGAATAATGTAAATAAGTTAATTTTGTTGTTAATAATGTAATTCAAACAGGTACACTATCATATTTTATATTAATTTCATGTAAATGTATATTTCAACCCTTTTTTATTGTAATGTTGATAGATTTTGAATAGTACATAATTTACACAAAATGAAATGTTCTAATAATTTGAGACAATGGATTTTTGATTTTCATGAACTAGGGATTCACTAAATTTGGCAACCAAAATTTTTCGGCTCAAAAATGGCAAAAACACATTTTCAGTGTTCGGCTGTCTAAGTCAAATAATTGACATCAAATAATGTCATTTTTAATGAGTTCATCTCTTGACTGATGAACAGGGTTTTGCACTTCTCCATCTATGCAGTAGACATACAGTCTTATTCAAAATTTTGGACACTTTGTTTATTGATTTTCTCTGTGTAATTACCTTAATACATGCTTTGCAGGGAATGGACCTCTGCACACTTTAATACATAATTCATGTTTATTTGCTGAATTTATCACATTGGGGGGAATTGGCTCATAAATTATGGCTCATAAAATAAATTCAGAACACAAATAGAAATAATGTACCAAAAATGTGCAGAAAATCAACACGTCAAGTTTGACCATGGGTGTCCAAATTTTTGCATAAACCTGTATCTGATACGGATAAATTAACATAACAAAATGGCCAGTGAAGGTAAGTGGTTTCTGAGTGAAGTGTGTAGACTGGCCCAGCATCTGCTTGATGCTGTTGTACTGCGGCTACTCTGCTATGAGTCGTCCACAGATATCTGGTGCTGAATGACAGCATTATTGTTTTATGCTTAACAGTGTGATGGTTTGTAACAAAACAGCAGAAAATGAGGGAGATTCAGTTCAGAATGTCTTCTAAGGACTGTAATCGCATGGTAGTTGCATCACGTGTTCTGCTTCAGAACACAACCCAGCACGGCTTTCAGACATCACTGCTGCCAGTGCTTATTCAAGGCCTGCAATGGCTGTTATATTCTCATCTTTAAAATTGCACAGAAAGTACTGCTTTTCCCAGAAGTTCTTTACCAAAAGTGTCTTTTATTTTACAATGGTTGTAGTTGTTTTGCACTTCACACAATCCCTTACAGTACTGGGAAAAACAAACACAGTGTGCAAGGTAATCTAATTTGTATGGGTTTGAAAAGGTGAGACAGTTGTCTGGTTCGCTATTTTGACTCTTGTTTTATCTCACAGCAGTGTTGAGTGTAAGGAGTTTGTTAAAACACAGGTTGAGAAACACTTCATGTATGACGGCATCATATCAGATTTGCAAAGTTTACAAATGTACAAGTTTTTCATCTGCACTATTATCTGCACTATTATATATTTAAAAACTATTTAAAATATGCTGAGATACTCTGACTTAATTTATCTCATTAAAGTGTTTGTTCATGTTCCTGGCATGCAAAAGTTTAGCTCAAAATGAATTTGTTACTTTGAAGAGTGAGTAGAAGATGAAGGTTAAAGCATTCTTTTCAGCAACTTAAGCCAAAAGTGTTCATTAATCTGGTTTTGTACAGTTAAGGGAAAGAGATAAGGGAAGGAGTGCAATACAGAAGTTTGGGCACCTCAAGATATTGGAACCCTCAGATAACTCAAGTCTCAAACCTTAATCAGCGTGTTCAGTATAATTATTAAGAAAGACTAGGTCATGCAAACCTCAGTGCTTGTCCTAACAATCAGAAGCCAGGGCCCATTTTAGCCCAGTTTTCCAGTCGCAGGCAGTTTTCTGTACATCACCGACAAAAACCTCTGCTCGGAGACAAATCTTGGATTACTTGGCGCTTGCTCAGCTATGTGGTGTAAACTGCTGAGAGACACTCGCCGAGCTGTCGCTGAGTGATTACCGCTGAGTGACAGATGCCCAGCAAATATTTGGTATGCTAAATATCTAATCCAGTCGGCAACTGTGAGTCAAGAGCAGTAACTACCTGTAACCGATGGGATTGCATAGAGTGAACCACATGACCTTTGACGTAATTGCTCTGTTAATGTGACTGCACTGCAGAAATAATGTGATTGATTGTCTGTGATCAGTGTAATGAACAGATGAAATAACGCTGGTGACAGGTGGGACTGTTCTGTGTTTGAACTGAACAGACAAGTACGTTTTCATTTATTCAATATTTACCTCCATCTCTCTCTGCGGAACAGACAGTCCCTGCTGGCCACGTGCCTTTATCCATCTTCTCATCCACATTCTTAACTCTTTCTTCTTTTGTTACTGCAAATCAGTGCAGTAATAAATAGTATCACTTGTTTCTTGACGTCCAATTTGGAAGATAGGGTATCTCCTGCATGGCATTGTTACTTCTCACGTGTGTTTAATTCTATTCTCATGACTAAATGTGTTTTTAGAGAGCAGCCAGGTAGTCTGCAATTTCCCAAGATGAAAAAATTTGTGACCCCGTGTCGCCTACCAGTCATGTAGTGTGAAAGTCACAACTGAAAGACTCTTAATTACAGCTCAGCCAGTTGTGTAGTGTGAACGGCACAATGACCGACGACTCGAAAAGTTGTGTAGTCTGAACCTGGCATAGGCATCAGTATGGCATTGTGAAATGTGACATAATTGATGCCCACATTTTCAGGTAGTGGTTTCCTCAATTTGTAATGTTAGAAATTACAAATTCTTCTGTAAAAGAAATGACAGAAACAGAAGACCAAGAAAACTTTCAGAGAGAACTGCTCGTGCGATTGATTTAACAGACTCTGGAGTAGTGCTGCACTGTTCTGTTGTGCAGCAACACCTTCGAGGAATGCTCCATCACAAAAAAAAAAAATCCAGCAGTTCTCACCACAAAAGTCATCCTCAGAAATTTGGAAAGGAACATCTAAACATGTCTGATGCATTTTGGAAATGTCCTGTGGACTGATGAAGTAGAAGTGTTTGGCTACAGTGAAGAGAAAAATGGGAATTTTATGGAAAGAACACTTCTGCATTTAAGCCTGTGGGTAGATTGATCATGTTTTGGGCTTTGTTGCAGAAGAATGGGTTCAATTAAGTGGCAGCAAATTTGGAAGCAAACGTCAAATCATCTGTTAAAAAAAAGAAAAAGAAAGAGAGAAATCCGAATTGAAAAAAGGCTTTTACAACAGCACAATCACAAACAAACCCTAAAATAAAAAATGTAGACATAGGGTAGACACAAGCTGGTCCCTCAACTTAAACATCATCAGAAATCTGTCCAAGCCCATTTGTAGAGACACTTTTCTGTTTGTTTACTGTGCCACTGGTCTTGGCCTGTGCTGGCTGTGCTCCTTGAAGCCTTAAAATCCAGCAGCCTTTCTTTGTCAATCTGCTGTGTAAACTGAGAATGAGAGGGAAGAAGAGAGAGAGAGAGAGAGAGAGAGAGAGAGGAGGCCAATCAAAACTTGATAAAGTTCCAGAAAAAGCCTGTAGTTGCTTGGAAACATTTTTTTATCTCTTCCATCGTTCCCTTCCTGGACTTTGAAGCTGCTGCCACAGAGACAGTGACCATGTCTCACATGAGCTGCTGGTTACCTGGAGACTGCACCTGCAAGGGAGGAGTTTTGGAAAGAGTCACTATGTTCATCTGACAGGCAGGCTAAGATGTTGACATTCCTTCACGCTGCCTCAGCCTGCCAACTGGGCCTTATCACAGTTACGTGGCATGCTAGGAGATAGGATAGTCTGGGACCTACTGGGATAAAGATGGCATTAGAGAAGGCCTGTTCAAATGCACACAAGTGTGTATGTTTGTATATATGTGTGCATGACACCACTGAGCATGTCTGTTTGCAAAACCTTTACACTGAGTTGTTCTCAAAGGGGAATTCCACCTATTTTTCTACAATTCCAAATCAGAAAAGGTTGGGACAGTATGGTAAATGCAAGCAATTCAGTGATACAAATGATTCAATGAAAAAATTCAGTGTTTCTTACATTGGGCTGCAACTGTAGAATATTTTTGTAATTGAGTATTCTGTCCATTTTTTCATCGATTAATCATAGATAAATCGTACTTTTGTGTTGGTAAACATCTATATCAGTAGTGTGTTATGCAACATGAAAGGCCTCTTAAAATGAGCAAACAATTGGCTGTTAATCATCACAAAAGGTTTTTATTTAAACTCGACTTTTATTAGATCAAAGCTTAAAACCAATCTGTAAATGCCTGCTCTCTTCAGTTGTCAGCAAAAACTGATACATTGTTACAGCTCATTTAAAAAGAAATGTTGAAAGTTCTAGAATAGAATTGACAAAAATGTTTGGTGCTTGAAATAAATCTGTTTGTCAATGCAGGGGGTATGTAATGTTTGCTGTTTAGATGTACCAAACAAGCTCACTGTATGCGCCGTACTCACTGAACTGTTTACCCGTTGAAGCAGCCATCCCTCCAGCTTCATCCGTCTCCAGCTCACAACAGTGGTCCTTTCCAGAAGCTGATCACTGAACAAAACACCACTGCCCTCCATTGTGGCTCTGAGATTACAAATCTCAGAAAGAGGTCACCCTGCTCTTTTGTTCCTTTTTTATTTGTTTTGTTATTTGTTTTAATCAGGCAGCAGCCACCCGCGCCTCACTGTCAGAGATCAGTGCCCTGCTTAGTGTTCTTTGTGTCCGTCAGGCCGAGCAGCCTTGCTAAGAAAAGAGCCTTTGGTTGCAGTGAGAGACTCCATTGAGACTCTAAGACTGGACGATGAGGTACCAGCCTTTGGCCTGGACTCTGTCCCTCTGGCTCTATTGTGACTCTAAAGCAGCCAGCTGGGGGACCTTCGTGACCCTCCATGTGGCAATATTGGAGAGTTGGTGGGGTCATAAGCGTTTGAGGCTAGTGGGGTCTTAACAATGCCATCTTTACTTACTGTTGCTCTGGGGAACAAAGAGAGCAGAAAGTCAGATGAGGCCAGAGAGAGTCTTAACCCTTAGAATTCTAGACTTGTTGTTGTTGCTGTTATGTGCCATATTGACTTCAGTCTGAAATGTTTTCTATTACTTTCAGCCTTAAAGCTGCAGTATGTAAGATTTGTTTACTTAAACACAAATATGCAGTTTACTGAGTCAGCTGGAAGTGTTTTTATGTATTATGTCATGCATAAGCTCAAAAAAGAAGGTCTGACTCAAAACACTCATACATGTTTCGATTAAGTTGTCTTTAAGTCATCCTTATCATAGTGCTTGTAAATGTAGTGGTTGGTTATGAGTACTGCTGTGTGGATAAGTAATGCCAAGTGGACACTACACCACTCTAAATCTCACACTCGCTGTACTGCTCACACATTTATTGCATTTTTTTTGTTGATGCAGAGTTGTGCACACTACACAAGCAACATGCTCTTTCAAGCTGAGATCCCTGAGAAAGAGTGTCTGAATACACACTATCCACCATGTTGGTGTAGTCGCTATTTTGTGACCCTCTGGCATCTTTCTAGACCGAACCAAGTGCAAGTGAGACACAAGCCAAGTGTGAGCAACACACAGCCCATTGAGAGGGAGACCCAGACAAGTGAGACTGAGACATGGTTGAAGATACAGCCTACTGCATGCATCTGAGACCATACCCAGCACGAGAGGCCAGGCAGCATGAGCCGAGAGACAGATAGGTGATGACTAATGATGGAAAATATGACTCATTTTCTCAAAAAGATTTTTTTTTCAAACTCATTTTAAGTGACATTGAATCTATGGAGATGTTCTTTTTGGGTAACAACCCTCCATTGATCCTCCTACTTCTTGTCAGAGAGGCACTCCACAGCTAAGAATCTGCAACAGTAAAATTGGGTCTAAATCATGTATTGTGCACCTGGCATTAGAAATGAAAGCTTCTTGTGTTCAAAAACAAAAGACTGAAACAAATATTTGTATGGCTCCAATTGTGAATGAATGAATGTTACACTTATATAGAGCCTTTCTAGATACTAGGGGTGCAGGAAAAAATCGCTATGAGCTCGAATCACGTTTCTCACATTGAACGATTCAGAATTGATTCTCATTTTCAAAAAATCAATTTTTTTTGCGGGTGTGGATGTGCCTTCTCAGCCACCGTAGTGCTAGACAAAACAAGGAAGCAGCGTGGGTTATGTACAGGCATGCAAGCCAAGCCGCGGTCTTTGAAAGCAACCATTTGGAAACACTTTGGATTTTACTGTCAACCCGGCCCAGTTAAGAAAGGGCTGGACGTGACTCATGTGATTTGCAGAGATTACAACGGTAAAGTAACGTATTTCATTCGTATTTGAAAGAATCTGAAAAAAATCAATTTGTGACCCCAAGAATTGATTCTGGATCGACTCGCTCGATTCCCAAAGATTTGCAGCCCTACTTGATACCCAAGGACGCTTTACAATCAACACACTCCATTTACACACACTCAACCACACACACCGGTGAGAAGCAGCAACCAGTCGCGCACAGTGTACTCTCAACCGGAAGTGACCGTCCACCTGGAGGACTGCATCGAGCACTAGGGGGATCACCCAGAACAGAGTGCCAACCATATATGGGCAAACATACACACATACACAGACATACACATTCACACACTCCAGGGTATTTTTTAGAGTAGCCAATTCACCTGATCTCCATGTTTTTGGGCTGTGAAACATACTGTCAGATAACTAATGTCAGTTCCTCACAGTCATCAGTTTAATCTGCTTGGGCAAAGGGACCACAGCACAAACGGTGTTAGAAAATGTTTTTCCACTTGTGTCATACAATTATATATTCTAAATAGAGAGGTTGCCAAACCTCTAAATTGACACAATACTGCTTTAAAAATTAACAAGCATGTAGATGATGTATTTTTTTAACATACCGGTAACAACATGTATGTAAGATGTCAAATTATAGTAGAACCTCACCTTTAATAAACACAAGTGTTTATGAGCTGAAGGTTAAGAATCCACCTGTCTGATGGAATAGTATTAAACAAGGAAAGAAATATAACCGTGATTTTGTTATCTACAGAAATTTCTGAGGTTTAAAGCAAATCTTATTGAAGATAAGTGTGATAGTTGTGCCTCAGTACTGTTATACTGCAGTAACAGAGTGTGAGAGAGAGTTGGAATGGCAGGATGTGATAGCCCTCATGGCTAGACATATGTTGCTTTTGTAGAAATGAAGTTACACAGGAACAGATGAAATGACAGGGCAAAGCATTAGTGCAAATGCTTTCATATAACAATTGAAAAAACACACATACTCGTGCTGCACTGGGTTTCAGGGCAGCAGTATACAGATTGCTGCATCTGAGGCCAGACAAGCTCATGATGCTGCTTATTACCCAAACAACACTACGATCAATAGATAAGAAAAAGCCCCAGGCTGTTTACAAACAACAGTGTCCTGAACTCTTGAGACTACATGCTGCTCAGGGAGCAAAGCCTGATCACATTGAGGGTGGTCATCAGCCTCCGTGCTGTGGGTCATACATACATCAACCTCAAACCACACACACACAAAGGGAATGTAGAATTATAAAGGAGCGCCTTTCTTTTCACTTATGTAGGGCCTTTCGAGACACCCAAGGATGCTTTACTATCGACACACTTCATATACACACACACTCCGGTGAGAAGCGGCAGCCAGTCGCGCACAGCGTACTCTCAACTGGAAGCGACCGTCCACCTGCAGGACTGCATCGAGCACTAGGGGGGTCACTCAGGACAGAGTGCCAACCATATCTGGGCATACACACATACATACGTACGTACGTACATACATACATATACACACACACACACACCAGGGTAATTTTTAGAGTAGCCAATTCACCTGATCTCCATGTTTTTGGACTGTGGGAGGAAACCCACGCAGACACGGGGAGAACATGGATACTCCGCTCAGATGGGGACTCGAACCCAAGACCGCAGCACTGAGAGGCGAACGTGCTAACCGCTAAGCCATCAATTGTCTGCTTCCACTTTGCTGTCTATATAGACTCTTCCAGTTGTTTTGTGTTGAGTTTGAAGTGGGTATTCTGAGTTTGAAACATATATATATATATATATATATACAGTATATGAACTGATATACAGTATTACACTAAATACAGATTATACATACAGAAATTTAGAATAAAGGTCTGTGATTGGGTCTTCAAAACTAAGTATTAACTTGTCAAGTTTTAAGTCAGTAGATAACTGCCTAAGATACATGTTGAATGAAAGCTGAAACCTTGTTCTTTCTACTCAAGTTATTATTTTCTGAACCGCCAAAACCACGTGCAATATTTTTAAAACAAGCATGATTTGTTTAAATGCTGGAAAAAGAAAAATGTTGATTATTTTGTAGAAATGTACTAGGGGTGCAGAATTCTGGATCGATTCGCTTGATTCCCAAAGATTCGCAGCCCTAAAATGTACTGATTTTTGTTTGAAATCCTTTTTGAATTTTAAATAAGTCTGAAATAAATACAATTGAACTCACTGTTTGTCCTGGTGAGGGGTGATGTCTTGTGCCACAAGAGTTGCAAAATGTGCGAACTTATATAATGTCCCTTTAATGCTGTGAAGCCTACAAAAAATGTTTGTTTACTATTTGCTGTTCAATGAACTGGACATTTTTATTATTTCTATTAAAATGCACATGCCACTCAGATATTTCAGGAAGTATTAAAGTTATGAGTTAACTAAGGTTATATCTTATCCAAATGTTCACTGTTCTCTATTAAAGATGTGTGTTGCATACATTAAAACAATAGAAGTTATCTTAAGGCTTTGAATTTCTGTCCATGCTTTTGCCCCTTTTAGATATCAGTTTGTCATAATGTGTCAGAAACCACACAAGAAAGTGTAATTGATGGGCTGTTACATTAGCATTGCAGCTCCATGCCATATAAAATGATATTATTAAATATTGTGATCATTTAGATCATTTATGAAGGTAAGCAAATAATTGCTCTAGTTCTGTTTATTAAAACCAAGTAGCTGAACAAACTAATAATCATTACATTATTTAAATGTGTTATTTGAAATTCAATTTTATTAACATTTGAAGGCAACCAAGTTGCTTCTTAAAGTTAAACAGCAGATCATTTTTACAGAGCTGTACAATATTAAAAAGGCAAACATCAGAGACCAAACATGGCTGTGGTAAAGGGAAAACTGGTTAAATTTGATCTTCCCCAGGCTGCTTCTTTAACACAGCTCTCTTGAGAATATCTCAAGTAGAGCAGTTCAGCTTGTGCCTGTTGCCTTATTTATTCTCTGCAGAACATTTCAGTGCAGACAAGAGTGAGTGTATGCAGTTAGGCTTTTACAATTACTCCATACTCATCTGATTGCAGTTATCTTACAGAATCACAATTATTTAATCTGTCTGCAGTAGGGTTGGGCGATATGGCCTTCAAATAATATCACAATATTTTGATAACGGTTTTCAATGATTATACAGTGAAACTGACTTACAAGTGAATTTTACAAAATATGAGCCATCACTGTTTTTTTTTTTTTGTTTTTGTTTTTTGCTTTATAGATGTGAGCTGAGATCTTGTTTTTTACTAGAGACACTATGGCCAGGCATAATCAGCAGAACAGTAGCAGGCCAATTAGCTCAGTCAGTGAGCATACACAAGACATTAATAATAAATCAAAATCATAATTTTAACCAAATGATCTACAATGTCCTAAAAACAATCTAAAAACTGAGGTGAGGTGTGCATGTTGCATAGTGTGTGAGTTACATTTGGCAATAAATGTAGCATAAAATGTAAGTTTAAAAAAAAGTAAGTGAAAGTAAGTTAAGTTAAATGATAGCACTCTACCTCCACCAACATCTTCATCTGATTTTCAAGGGAAATACATTTAATATAACCAGCTGGAATAGATGAACAGATTTTCCATTCATTTTAATGGGGAATTTTAATTTGATATATGAGCAAATTGAGTTAGAGAGCTCTATCACGGAACAAATTAAACTCACAAGTCAAGGTTCCACTGTATATAAAAATACTACTCTGAAATTTTTTTATTCTGAAAATTTCCATTCAGCTGTTGCATCTTAAACAGTAAAATACAAGTGTAAAAGAAGCTTGGCGCCCAAAATTGAATGTAATGTATGTTAAATAATGTAAATTTTCAGCAAATGAATATGTATATTAGGACTGGGCGATATATCGAGTTTTTAGGAAATATTGATGTATTTTTAAACGAGATATAAAATGAGACAATATCGTTTATATCGATATAGTTTATGCTGCCTCGTAATTACACTTGTAGATCCCCCGTTTTGCCTCTGCACAACTACACGAAACAAACCATGATACAAAAGTTATACCTGTGATGTGCTTTATATGAGAAAAAGTGAGAAGTGGGGTGACGTTAATAAAACAGTGGCATATCATATCGCTAAAGACATGGTCCCTATCTCATCTGTGGAACAAGACTACTAAAAACCCTCGACCAAAGATACAGTTATCTAGTCTGAATTACTTGTTCTGTTAAATTATGAACATATTATGAGAAGTTCTGCCAAAAATGTTTACTGAACTTAGTCTCGCCGCCCAACTCACCAAAGAGTCCAGCAGGAGCTGCGAGCCGTACGTGAGTGTGACTATACATTTCATTTCCATTCATATCTGTTTACATGTTTAGTTATTTGCACAAAGTACTAGATGTACAAGAGCACATACAGGAGGAAGCACTTCGATAATGTTTACTTCACTGGAAACTGACTTTTTAAAGAACTAGTCAGCCTTTAGCTATTTTGCTCTGTATGTGTTCTGTTTACATGTTAATACCACAGCTGCGAGTCTTGTTTTGGCGGAAAATAACATTTATTATGTTGCAATGCGCAATATACTGTTATTCGATTTTCATATATTATTCTTCTTCTTCCACCGGATATTTGATGCGCTTCTTGTCCCGCAGTTTTCGAGATATCGACACCGTTCCAACTCCAGATTATTCGGTCTGATTGTGTGATCCGGGCATGGGTGCCATAGCAACCGCCTTGGGGGCCATAGCAACCGCCTTGGGGCCCATAGCAACCACCACAAATACTACAGCATCACCTTACAAACCAATTGGAATACCTTAGCTTGTGGGCCATGTTAGCAATGCACAACATCCTGCGTTTCCTTTGGGAAATACACTTTTCTAGGTTTATTTGAGGAGCATTATTATTTACTATATGCCAATAGTTTATTTTTGAGCAATATCTCATGTACATTGATGGCTGAATAGTAATAAAAGTGTCTGTGTGACATTTGGGACATGCAGCTTTGACTCAGAAGTGACCTCATTACCTTATGAGAAGAAAAAATATTGTGATATATATCATGTATCGATATTCAGCTAAAAATATCGAGATATAATTTTTGGTCCATATCGCCCAGCCCTAATGTATATACTATATGTAGTGCAAGTGAACACAGACATGTCCTTGTTCATAAACACTGTTTTACAACAGCAGCAATTTCTTTGTCTTAGCATATTCAGCATAACAGTAAAATATAACAATATAAAATAATATTCTGTAGGAAAAAATTAATTATCTGTCAAATGAAATCATATACTTCCTGTTATGTAAGGCCCTTACTATAAGCTCAGTGGCAAAATAATATAAACAACCTTTAGCACTGTTTTGTCCCGTGTGGTCTTCAGGGAAAAAGCTTGACAGTCGCTATCAGTCTGTAACTGGTGTTGTGCCGAATTCTGATTCCCCACCTGAATCTGACTCACCTTTTTGTACATGTGCATCATGCAACAGTATTTCAACAAATTGTACTCACAGTTTCTGTAGCTTCTGTATAGAAAAATACTATTCATATTAAGAAAACAGAATATTGCGTAAAGTTGACTTCACAACCTGAAATCTTAAGTAAGTGTATTATTAGAGCACTTTTACAAAAACAACTCAAGAGTCTCGCACAACTATAAGAGCATCTCATATTATGTTTAAAATTCTGTGAGTCACATCTTTTCAAAAGAAATAATGACACTTCATGAAACATCCTAAAGTCCTCTGACCCAGAGCTGGGTCATAATCACATCTGGTGTACTTACAGAGTTGGATTATACACACATTGCATTTGTGGCAATCTGACCAGCAGAAAGAACTGCCCTGCAAAAACAAAGCAAGGGAAAGGAAAATAAGGAAATGAAAGTTTACGTTAGGGACAATGTTTAAGCTTTGACTGGCCAGACGTCTTAGTCCTTAGATTAATCATAAAAAGTCAGCGTAGATCAGCAGACATTTTGTATAAATAAATGAAGGGTAAGCATTGACTTTGAATGGGTAATTACTTTATCCTAATCTATGTTGCTTTATTAGTGGCGCACGTGCACACGAAGGCAAGTTGGATTTTGGCAGGTCCATAAGTCAGTAGTCAATGCATACTGTGCTACAGAAGCTAATGTAGCTGCTAACTAGGCACTCTTCATACATTGTCAGTAAAGCTGCACAAAAATATTTCCTTCCTGGAATGTTGTACCTGGAGTCTAACTTGTTAACAAGCCACTTAAATCTTTCCTTTTCTGCTGTGTGAATAGGCATCATGTCTTCAGCTAATCAAAATGTGACTGCTTCTGTAATCTCATTCCGCCTGCTGGGAGTTATGTGAGGTGCCACTTACGAATGCTCCAGCTATGGTTGTAAGCAAGTAAACTTTATATTTTATTTACTTTATTGTCTGAGTGAGTATGTTTGGCTGACTAACAAACTTTGTGTTCACATCAGTGCTGTCAGACTCGTGCATAGTCTGACTGCTCATACTCACACAGATGCCTTTGATTTAGGTGGTGAAAGTAATTGATTGTGTTGCCCTTTGTGGTCCTTTTTTTCTTTGTTTTTTTTTTTTGTTTGTTTTGTTTTTGTTTTTGGTGTGTTTTGCTAATTACTGTGGTTTGCATAGCCTGAATCAGACTCAGAAAACATCCACACTATTGACATGGCTCCTCTTTTAAGAGCTAAATCATTGTCAGTGACAACAGTACTGTTCTCTCTGTGGCTGGCCATATATTTTTATTTTATGCACTGTGAACACAAACCACGCGTGCTTGCTTCAGTGCGTGCTTACATCACAACATGGCAAAATTGTATTTATTAAAAAATATATATATATATATTATTGTGATTTATATTATATTGCCCACCTCTAATTATTATACAGTTAAATCAGGCAGAAATAGTTACATTTTTGTTAGCCTGTTGAGGTTAATAGTTATAAATAAAAAGCGCAAAAGTAAAACTAAACTGCCCATTTACCTCTGAGATGCACCACAACACATTATCAGATACAGTGCAGATATTGTGTATGTATACTTTGAACTGACAGATGATTATATTTATTTCACATGTTAATTGACTTGGTGTTTATTTTTTTATAATTGGGGTGTTAGACATCTTCTACCTCTTGAAGTTTATATTTATCTGCTGCTTATGCTTTTTTCTACCTGTTTCTTGTTTATGCACAATGTTTAGCACTGTTTATAAAGATGTATTTACTAAACATTTTGTAAAGGAGTCTGGCAAGTTTTGTATCTCTTGCATTAAACTGAGATGAAATATAAGTTTGAAATGTAATATAATGAAAATAAATGTTTAACGTGTTTTTCATTCTGAACCATGTTATAAACCAACTTGTGTTGCAGAAACTGGCTATTAATAACATGTAATGCAAACTATTCATTAAAAATTGATACTGTATTTTTGAGAATCGATACAGTGTCATGCCCTGCCCTGCACTCAGTGGGGGGGTAAGGGACTCAAATCGCGACCCAAATAAGAATTAAGCGGGTGTGATAATGGATGGATGGATACAGTGTCACATGTCAATTTATATGTTGATACTCAAGTGAATCGATATTTTCTTACACCTGTAATATGCAGTTACACCAGACTTTTACAGAGAAGCCAGAAGGCCAGTCAATCAAGGATTACTGTATGTAGTTATGTAGGAACAAGTCTGGGTCACACAATATTTCCCTCTGACATTTAGAAAGTGGGAAAAAAAACTTTTCTCTGGGCACTGTAGGTGGAAAAAATGAATTCAGTGAAAGAGACAGTTAAAGAGTCTAAGCACTAAGCGGCTGCCTACCAATGCATGTAAATTTGTCTCTTAGATTTGTCACAAATGCTTCAAATATTTCTCCTCTTCATTTGTAGATGCTTCACTGTCCCTCCTCCATTCCTTTGCTGAATGCAGTGTTTTGTCTGCTCCTACTCTGACACTTTCGCCTGTTTTTTATGTTCTGTCCACTTTTTTGGGTTGTTTTTTTGCATGGTTTTGGCAACAGCAGTCTGTTCTAGGAGAGAATGACACATGCTAGTTTACCCTTTGGCATGACCTTCATAACTCTTTTTGTCATTCTGCCTCTCATACGCAAACACCCAGTTTGCCTGTGGTCATGCTGGAGCAAAGTTTATCTGTCAGATTGGTTCATAAGGACAGAGAGGGGTCAGGGCTGAGTCAGGGTCTTTTTCACAGTCCGGCCCCAATCAGTCAAGCAGACATTAAACACAGCCGATGCACTGACAGCACTGCTGCATTGCGGTTCTCTGGACTGAGGAGTGTTACACCCAAAAATGTCAGCAGAGGTGGCAACAAACAACAGATAACTGAGACCAGGTAGAATGTAGCATTTAATGTTCACTTCATTTTCTTAAATACCGCAATTTTGCAAATATGCCATGATAAACTTGACCAAACAGTAACTTCTAGCAAGTACAGTTACTCACATTCAGTGCTTGACATTGTGTACTCTGAGTATGTGAATTCTTTTGAATTCTTTTCAGACTAAACTACTGGCCTAAAGCCTCAGTTTATTTAATGGCTTTAAACTGTAGAAAGCATAATCACTAGATAACTCATAATATAGTTGTAGTGCTTTACAAGTTAACAAAACACTTCTCCAAAATGCCACCTTTACTGGAGATGGAAAACAACATCTATCAAACACAAAGTTAAATTTATTTAAGTGAAAGCTGAAATTATTCTTAAATAATAACTACCAAACTGCTATTGTGATCATGTGTAGTTTAAAAAAAAAACTTTTTCTTCTTTAAAAATAGGGAAGTTTGATAGTTGGTACCATTACCATTGCATGATTATAGATACCAAATCAGGGAACGCTTTTATTTTAGGGGAAATAAACAGCAGCAAGCAGGGGACAGAGTCTTTGTTTTGATATCTTTGAGCTATCCTTGCATTAACTTGAACAAGCCAGTCAAATGCAGGTATCACAGTTCACAAACAATAATAGTAATGTTTCAGAATACAAATGTTTTGAGGAATTCAATTTAAAGTTTGTTTTGAAATACAATTAAAAGTTTTGATTGTTTAATATTAAGGTGTTTCCTCCTTTCCAAATGCTCTGTGACACCATATGGGGGAGGCACCAAATACCGAGCAACCAAAATTATGTTCCCAAAACTGGCAAAAACAACATGATGGGCAGAATAAGTGAAAAGACTGAATAATTTATACAGAAAAGTGAATTTTTAATGACACTATAATGATTTATGTGGAGTGGAGTAAAGTGGAGCTTTACTGTGGTAAATTTAGTTTAATATTGGACACTCATTTGAAATTCAGAATTGTGCTTTTCTTCACCAACAACACATTTACCAGCACAGTTACAGTTTGGTGGTGAAATGGAAGAAGACAACAAACTACAAGCACAACCTTTACTAAACTACACTTGTTATGATGAAGTCAGAATACAGCCGCTTAGCTTTGTGTTTGTGCTCCAGCAGCTGCAGTGTTAGGGAGTGTCTCACAATTAGCAGAAGAAATGTGAAGTGTTTCAGTGTCTGTAGCCAATGACACTCACATTAAACACACAAAACATCCATGTGACTTACATCATTCATTTTAGACATTTTCATCATTTTGTTTAATGTTTTTAATGAAATATTAGTAGTATACACAAATATAAAAAAATAATCAATTAAACTTATGTCATTTCACCTAATGATGACAAACCAACTTATTAAAATACAGACACTCATTCCTGACTAACTCCAAGACTTATTTTGGGAAATAGTTTAGTTAATAATTGTATAATTATTTATATAAATTAAAAACCGTGTTTGGTATACGGCCAATTATTTGATTTTGTTTCTGCAAAAATATAAATGTTGGTGCTTATATGGTGTGTGTGTGTGTGTGTGTATATATATATGTATATACATATATATGTATGTTCTGGCTACTATGCAGATTTTGGTGTCAATCCACTGTAGTGTCAGTTCTCACGTCACTGCTTAAAAATGCAACTTGTATCATGAAAATGACTTTTCACAGTCAGTTATGAAAAAATCATTCTCAGTAAGTGCTCTCAAACTCCTGACATGCAGTGTACATAACTAACTGCTGTGTTTTACGTAACATCATTCATGTGAGTGCAGCACTCTTAACACTGAAATCCTGAACTGCTTCCAATAGCATTCCCTCCCACACTGACACTGTTACTGAAAACCAGCCCAGGAATGATAATCAGCAGTCAACAGCGGCAGGTATCAATCTCCACTTACACGTGCATCACAGAGAGCTGTTCCACCTACGGCTGTTTGCGTTTTTAGCTCGGTTTGATTAGGAAGTGTGTGTGTGTGTGTGTGTGTGTGTGTGTGTGTGTGTGTGTGTGTGTGTTTGTGTTTGTACATTTCCTAGACAACAATACCCAGACTATATTAAAATGAGACAAAAGTGTTTGTTTTCAAGACTGGCAAAATAGTTCAGACATGACCCATCAGCATCACACAAGCACAGCAATGCAGGTGATGATGTCTCCACTCTACACTGCCTGCTCAGTAATGTACATGCTTCAGGTGGGAATATCACCTTTTTACTCTCTTCATTCTCTTGCTATTTTACAGCAGATTTGAAACATATCAACAAAAACAGCAGATCTCTTAGTAAAATCACAAGTTTTACCACTTTAAGTTCCCATCATTAATCTCCACACATTAGTAAAGTCCAGAAGCTATATATATATATATATATATATATATGTATGTATGTATGTATGTATGTATGTATGTATGTATGTATGTATGTATGTATATGTATGTATGTATGTATGTATGTATATGTATGTATGTATATGTATGTATGTATGTATGTATATGTATGTGTATATGTATGTATGTATGTGTATATGTATGTATGTATATGTATGTGTATATGTATGTATGTATATGTATATGTATATATGTATATGTATATATGTATATGTATATATATAAAAGTTTTTATATGATGTGAAAGATGCACTGTCTGAGTCTTGTCCGTCAGAATCAGCAATTTAAGATTAATTTTATTAGGTAGCAATGTTTTATTTTTGTTGCATAAATAACTTACATGTTGTAGCATAATTAGGATTGACTAATACATTTTGTGTAGCACTTTATTTTAATTAATGGTATTTAAATAAGAAACAAGTGCCTGTTTGTCCACTGAAGAGAAAATACGAACTTTTGCTAGCAGAAAATACTGAAAATGTGATTTGAAGTCATTTGAAAAGACAAACATTTTGCCAGATGGCAAACATGGCCATCACAATCCAACTGACCATAAACATAAAAAAAAATCATGAACATTCAGATAACATTATCCTTATATGTTCACTAGCAGTGGTTCATAGATAGCAGTGTTGTAATCTTCAGCCATTAGACTCTTCTTCCCCAATGTAAACAAGTAGCAAAAGGGCAGAATTGTGTGTTCCAATATATTATATTGCAGTATATTGAATCATAACCCCTATATAATGATACAGCGCCCTCCATAATTATTGGCACCCCTAGTTAAAATGTGTTAAAAGCATTAAAATATATTATTTTTATTGCAGAAGCATAATCTCACTCTGAAAAAAATTTGGGAAAAAACAACCTTTATTTTTTAGGGAAAAAAATAAAGGAAAAATCCTGACTAAGAAATAATTATTTCCCATAAAATGACCTGTTCCACAATTATTGGCACCCTTAACAATTTTTGGGAAATAAATGTATTTGAACCATTTCTACTGTAGTTTACAAAGTGGATCAAAGTATCTAGGAACATTTAATTAGTAATTCATCATCCTGTTTCACTGTGGTATAAATATGGCATTACACAGAGGCCTTTTTCTCTTACTCACTCTTAAACTTGGGAAAGACAAGAAAACACACTATTCAAGTAAGGCAGATGTGTGTTGACCTTCATAAATCAGGCAATGGCTACAAGAAAATAGCCACTCACCTGAAGATGCCCTTATCAACAGTCAGAGCAATCATCAAAACTTTCAAAACATCTGGAACTGTGACAAACAAGCCTGGAAGAGGACGCAAGTGTATCTTGCCACCATGCACAGTGAGAAGGATGGTGAAAAGTTCTCCAAAGCTCACTGCAAGAGAATTTAATCAAATGTGAATGTATGTATGTATCTACAAGCCAACAAGCTGTTTGGGAGGCATGCATGGAGAAAGCCTTTTCTGAGTCATACTCATAAGCGTAAATGGGTGGTGTTTGCCAAGTGGTACTGGGATATTAACTGGGATCGTGTGCTTTGGTCAGATGAGACCAAAATAGAGCTTTTTGGCAACAAACACTGTAAGCGTAACACCAAGGATGAGTACGCAGAAAAACACCTCATGCCCACTGTTAAGTATGGGGGAGGATCGGTGATGCTGTGTGCCTGTTTCTCCTCCAAAGTACCTGGGTACCTTGGAGGGTGCTGTGTATATATATCACCATGTTATTGCCAGTACAACCTTAGTGCTCACAGAATGGTAGCAAAATAAAAATGGACAAAATCTTAATTGAGGAATTACATTTTTGTTTGAAAAGAGTCATTCATGTTGAGTGCAACTCTAGAAAGGATCTCTATAATTTAGACTTCATGCCAGTGAAACATTTTTTATACACACACACACACATTGCGAGTTAAACAGAAGCACATCTTTTTAATCAGATGAACTTGAAACTGACCACTGACACAGCTCAAACTCAAATAAACAAACATTACTCATTGCAGTAAAGCCCTGCCCTGCGCCTAGTGAGGGGGTAGGGGACTAACCATGACCCTGATAAGGATTAAGTGGGTGGGATAATGGATGGATACTCATTGCAAACCCCTAAAACATCAATAAATACCAACCATTTGAATATTTGTTTCTTTTATTTACACTTAATTAAGAATGAACATTCTGCTTGTTGCACAATAAACATGGCAATGAAAGATATTGAAGATATAAGGGGGAAGTACAGTGGTGGTTTGTGAACGCTGAAAATGATCCAATCTGACACATTTGTGAGGAGCAAAAGTATGTGAACCTCTAGGATTAGCAGTTCATTTGAAGTTGAAATTATTCAGGTGTTTTCAATCACTGGGATTACAATCGGGTGTGAATATGTCATTGGATCATTTTCCTCAATAAATAAATGAACAAGTCTAATATTTGTGTCTCATTAGTTTAACTGGGTTCTCTTTATCTACTTTTAGAACTTGTGTGAACATCTGATGATGTTTTAGATCATATTTAAGCAGAAATCTAGAAAAAGGTTCACAAACTTGTGCAGTAATTGTAGTTTTCTTAAATTATTGTGATCAGGCACTTGTGCAGTTATGACAGTGCTGTATGTATTGTATGTGTGTGTGAGAGAGAATTATTGTGTACATTTTTTTTTGCTTGCTCTCTTCCTCTGAGTCAGGGCATGCCCTTTCTCTTTTTTCCTATAAACACACACACACTCTCATACATACACACACCTCAGCACCAGATTGCCTTAACAGGTGTTGACTGCTTAATGTGACACTTATTGAATATAAAAAGTGATGATAGAGGAGAAAAGGCAAAGCTTTTCCT
Source organism: Crenuchus spilurus (assembly GCA_036984385.1). Lineage (NCBI taxonomy): Eukaryota > Metazoa > Chordata > Actinopteri > Characiformes > Crenuchidae > Crenuchus > Crenuchus spilurus. The sequence continues at coordinate 21,223 of BRDA01058740.1, forward strand.
CTTAATCACCCGTCTATCCCATCCAAACAGACCTACTCTTTTCCATAATGGTGTTTTTATGACATACACAGACACACTCACATACATACATAAGTCCCCAGAGAAAATGTGTTCATACTTAACTAGCAGGTGTGACCTTGTACAGGTGATATAATGCAGTGAGCATGCTATCAGTCTCACTCTTTTTATACAGAATCATACATTTACAAGAGGCATAACAATAAGACTTGTTTTTGTCCCGTTTAACCCATTAAAATCTGCTCATTTGCTACTGTGTTGTCCATCAGTGTTGTTTTATATCACATGGTCTATGAAACATGCTGCCTTTATTGTTGGATACATCATTTGGAACTGTGAAATACATTACTATTTATATCAGTGCTCACAAAATGTTAATAGTTAATAGTTTAGGACACAAATAAAATACAAATCAACAAAATCCTGTCTGAGAAATCAGTGTTGGTGGAAAATGGAATAGTTTTACAACTTAAAAGCCTGCATACACACTCATTGGAATATTATGACCGCCTACTTATTAATGGGAATAATCACCTTTGGCTCAGTGGTGATCCCTGACACTTACCTTATGGCTCCGGTGTCTATTATAGAGTTTAACTGGTTCCTTGTGGGACGCTGATTGCTCTGTACCACTTGCTGGAGTCATTGTTCCCCTCTGACATCAGTGTCAGTGAGGCACAACTGTTATGCCATTTGAAGGCACTCACTGTACAATGAAGTCCATTTTTGGTACCCCTTCACCACAGCGGCTCTACAGCGCTTTCCAGTTTGCTACCATTCTTCACCCGTTACCCTATTATCATCAGTCAGATCTAGAGATGGACCGATCGGCGTTTTTGAGGCCGATTTCGATTTCCGATCCCTTTTCAGTGCGATCGGCCGATAGCCGATACCCATCGAGGGCGGGGCTATATGCCACGCAAATCTAGGAGCAGTTGTTGGCACAAGCAACACGAAATATGGTCGAAACTGTTTATTGCCGTTAATAACAAACTCATGTGAACATCACAACTATAAAAATATTAGCAGTAAATGACCTAAATCACACAAATACAGCCAATATTGCAGTCATTAAATTTAGATTATTAATAAATTTAAAACGAAAAATGGGGGGCACGGTGGCTTAGTGGTTAGCACGTTCGCCTCTCAGCGCTGGGGTCTTGGGTTCGATTCCCCATCTGAGCGGAGTTTCCATGTTCTCCCCGTGTCTGCGTGGGTTTCCGCCGGGGTCTCCGGTTTCCTCCCACAGTCCAAAAAACATGGAGGTCAGGTGAATTGGGTACTCTAAAAATTGTCCGTAGGTGTGTCTGTGTTTGTGTGTCACCCAGTGATGGATTGGCGCCCTGT
>BRDA01058742.1:0-12500 GCA_036984385.1 Crenuchus spilurus
GCTACCTAAACCTAAACCTACACCTACAATAGACATCTACCTAAACCTAAACCTTAACCTCCAAAAGACAAACCACTAAACCTAAACCTAAACCTTCAAAAGACAGCTACCTAAACCTAAACCTACACCTCCAAAAGACAGCTACCTAAACCTAAAACTACACCTCCAAAAGACAAACCACTAAGCCTAAACCTAAACCTCCTAAAGACAGCTACCTAAACCTAAACCTCCAATAGATAGCTACCTAAACCTAAACCTACACCTCCAAAAGACAGCTACCTAAACCTAAACCTACACTTCCAAAAGACAGCTACCTAAACTTAAACCTCCTAAAGACAGCTACCTAAACATAAACCTTCAATAGACAACAACATAAACCTAAACCTACACCTCCAAAAGACAAACCACTAAGCCTAAACCTAAACCTCCTAAAGACAGCTACCTAAACATAAACCTTCAATAGACAACAACATAAACCTAAACCTACACCTCCAAAATACAAACCACTAAACCTAAACCTCCAAAAGACAGCTACCTAAACCTAAACCTCCATTAGACAGCTACCTAAACCTAAACCTACACCTCCAAAAGACAAACCACTAAGCCTAAACCTAAACCTCCTAAAGACAGCTACCTAAACCTAAACCTCCAATAGACAGCTACCTAAACCTAAACCTACACCTCCAAAAGACAGCTACCTAAACCTAAACCTACACCTCCAAAAGACAGCTACCTAAACCTAAAACTACACCTCCAAAAGACAAACCACTAAGCCTAAACCTAAACCTCCTAAAGACAGCTACCTAAACCTAAACCTCCAATAGATAGCTACCTAAACCTAAACCTACACCTCCAAAAGACAGCTACCTAAACCTAAACCTACACTTCCAAAAGACAGCTACCTAAACTTAAACCTCCTAAAGACAGCTACCTAAACATAAACCTTCAATAGACAACAACATAAACCTAAACCTACACCTCCAAAAGACAAACCACTAAGCCTAAACCTAAACCTCCTAAAGACAGCTACCTAAACCTAAACCTCCAATAGACAGCTACCTAAACCTAAACCTACACCTCCAAAAGACAGCTACCTAAACCTAAACCTACACCCCCATTAGACAGCTACCTAAACCTAAACCTAAACCTCCATTAGACAGCTACCTAAACCTAAACCTAAACCTCCAAAAGACAAACCACTAAACATAAACCTCCAAAAGACAGCTATCTAAACCTAAACCTCCAAAAGACAGCAACGTAAACGTAAACCTACACCTCCAATAGACAAACCCCTTAACCTAAACCTTCACCTCCAAAAAAACACACCCCTAAACCCAAACCTTCACCTCTCAAAAGACAAACCCCTAAACCTTAACCTCAGCCTCCAAAAGACTTGAATTATCAAAATACAGTCACACCTAAACCTAAACCTAGAATTAACCTCAGAAACGAAAAGATAGTTTTACACCAAAACTTAAACCTGAACCTCAGCAACCAAAAGACAGTCTTACATCTAACCCTAAACCTAACCTTTACCTGAGAAAGTAAACAGTGTGGTGTATAAACCTGGTTTATTTGTAGGTAGCAACAGAATGTCCTAATTTCTACAGACTTTACTTGTATTCCTGTCATTATGAGGACATTCAGTCCTAACAAAGAGATAAATACTTTGACCATACACACAGACACAGAAGCTCATCCTAGCTGTCCTGTATATGTGAGATGGAGGGATAAGTCCTGAGGCTGGCAGAAGGAGGAATAGAGAGAGTGATCTTGCATATCACTTACTTCTGGGATCTGAACAATGACAGCTGCTGAAGTCAAACAGGTGATGAGCTTCACGCCTGCAGGGAGACCAGGGTGTGTCTGCAAGTAGCCCTTTTCTCTATCACACACACACACACACACACACACACACCCACACACACACACACACACACACACACACACACACTAAAACAGTGGAATAACTAAACCCCTCTTTCACATTACACAGCCTGTGAATTATTAGAGTCATAAAAGCTTTTACACTATGTGGTTTGTCATAATGACAGTGTCACACATACTAACAGTGACATGTTTTGTCCACTTTTAAATTAAGCAGCTGTCCTACTGATTGTCGTAATTCCTGATATGCTCATAAATCCAATGTCAAACATTCTTCACCCTCCTCGAGTCAGAGGTATTGCAAAGTGATGGGGGTGCCACTAGAGGATGGAATGGGATAATTGGCTACTACTACATTGAGAGAGGAAAAGTTGGCAAAAAAAGATTTCAAATTAACATCCGACAAACACCTTTCTATAAACCAATCAAAGTGAAGTTTAGGGAGATGCCCATGTAGGTATTAATGATGGGACATAGGTATGTCATGTAAAGTTATTTAATGCACTCGCTAAATTGCAGTGTGAAACCAACACTAAACAGTCCATCCATCCATCTATCATCCACTTAATCCTGATCAGGGTCACAGTTAGGCCTCTACCTCCTCACTGGGCATCAGTGGGCGCACACACACAAGGACAATTTAGAGTACCCAATTCACCTGACCTCCATGTTGTCAGCCTCTGAGAGGAAACCGGAGTCTAGGGTTGAGCCGGATACTCATTTCAGACGAGTATCTGGTACGGATCAAGCATTTGTGACGAGTACGATCACGATACGAGTAAAACGTGTCAATATCTGTGCTCATGCTGAAGGAAAATCCTCATTGGGTAACTGACTGTCTTCACAATCTGTGATTGGCTAGTCACACAGAGCACACGCCCCTCCCTACACAGACGCATCTCTGTGTGTGTGAGAGAGTGTGGCACAGACAGTCACTCAGTCACACACACATGCACACACACACAAACACACACACACACACACACACACACACACACACACACACACACACACACACACCTTAATCAATATTGTTTAACTTTGTGTGGGAAAAAATGCCAAGAACGTTAAATAGTAAAAAATAAATAAATAATTGAAAGAAAAAAAAATCTGTTTGATCATAAAATAAAAGAAATAAATAAAAAAGGAAGTTCACGAATAGCAAATAGTTCTCTTACTTTTGTGATCAAAAATATTGATTTGAATCTCAATGTTGAGGCCTTTCTGTAAATAGTTTTCAAATAAACAATACATATAGCAACTTCTGATCAATCCATATCAATTTCAGGCTTAAAATAATGTAAGCACCACCCACTTCCAGTTAAACCACGCCCACTCCGAGTACAGATACAGTTACAGATAATTTAGATGGTTGAACAGATACAGATACAGATACAGATAGTGGTGTACTTGCTCATCCCTACTGGAGACCCTGGAGGAAACCCACGCAGACACGAGGAAAACATGGAAACTCCACCCAGATGGGGACTTGAACCCAAGACCTCAGCACTGAGAGGTAGGCAAGCTAACCATGCCACCCTTCTAACCAGACCAGATGTATGCAATGTAACAAGAAGTCCATCCCTGGTCTGGTCCTTGGTCTTGACTTCCAGGTGTGAAAACAGTAAAGAAATCCTCTTCTGATTGGATTAGTTCATTAGGAGACCTGTGAAGAAATGTATAATTAACATTTTGATAAACTGTATTGACATTCATTTTAAGGACCCCTTTGTTTGTTTACAGAGGGCCAGTCCCCAAGACAAACGTTTCTTCACTAAGAGCCCCCACAAGGAGCCACATTTGTTGGCTGAGGCACCCTCCTGGGAACAGCATTCACTGGCTGAGCCACCACTCCCAGGAATGATCACTCATTTGGGTGGTCCTGCCCAGCTTGATTACCCATCATTCTTCAAAATGCTACTTCTTCTTTTTGTGATTTGGAAAGTGCTGAGCAACCGAGTATCATTAACATCTAGGAGCTTCTGAGGTCCTAGTTCAAGCGATAGCCAAGACATACTGTGTCCTACTTTAGTGACCTCAGCTTTGACTGACCATGTCAATACCTCATAAACACTAATTACATCCAAATAAATCTAAAGATTTGTGGGCTAGTTTGTCATTACACTTAACAGGATTTTCGCCAAAATGATTGAGGATGATGTATTTATAGATCTGCAGTTTCTACGGTCAAACATACAAATAAAATCAGCATCTCCATAAAGCTTGTCAATAAATGGAAGCATGAAGTGCACTAAAATCTCCTGGTAGACAGCTGTGTTGACTTTGGACTTGATGAAACCCAGTGGACCAACACCAGCAGATGACATGGCACCTCAAACCATCACACTGGACTTCAGACACCTTGGATTCTGACTCCAGACTAGGAGTTTGATTTCCAAATTACTTTGGACCACTGAGCAACAGTCCAGTTCTTGTTCTCCTTAGTCCACTTCTGATGTTGTCTCTGGTTCAGGAGTATTGAGATTAGGATTGTGGTAGTTGTATCTCTGAGATATATGCAGTATTTATACTATTTGAATAGTCATTTACTCAGAAAATGAAATATTCTAATTATTTGAATAATTATTTACTATTTGCTTGTATCATTGTCCAATCACTGCACTGAACACAGTGTATCTGAATACAGTGCTGGTACAGAATGTGTGCTGTAGATTCCTGAGGATGTGGAGTCCATTTGATCAGCGAGATGGCCACTGGCTATTTATTTAGGCTGGAGAGAAGCATCATGCCCAGGGGCGGATTTGGACTGGGGCCCCAACCAATGTCATGTCTGGGGGCCCTGATCAAACTGATTTTTTTTTTATAGTTATGGTGCGCTACAGGCTTAAACATAAATGAAATTATTATTATTGATTACTAATAAATATTAATTATTATACATACATTTTAAACATTACTTAAACATTATTATTCATATTTTATTAGAAATTACTAGTTACTATTAATAATATACTAATAATAATAAAAATAATATTAATCATTTATAACATTAATTATTAAATGTTATTATACAGTTAAAATCATATAATATAAAATTATCACCCAATTCTGTGTTACACCTTGATAATCAACTTCACTCCAATTCATTAGCACCAATTTTGCACTTATGTTTGGACTGTATGGTCAATAGACCTCATTTACATAAAATTATACCTCATTTTTGAGTAAAAAAGCAGAAATTCTGAATTAATTTGATAATAGTTAAACTTCGAGGCATGTAAATGGTGGCTTATCACAGACTGGTAGACGCACACACAGACAGATTCTAATGTTAATGTTAATGAATTTTAATATGAAACCTCTGATATTAAAATATGTCTATCTGATGTGAAACAGGCAGAACAAACGTCCAACATGTTAACTACTTACATTGTCAGGTGAACACGGACTACAGGCGAAATCACAAAACACTGGTTTGCAAGTCCAGACGCTGTTTGATGGAGTGGCAGATGGGACGGCCAATCACACACTAGCAAGAAACGTCAGAGCCAATCGATGAGCTTTTGGACGGTCTAAAGCAAAATAGGCTTCTGACTGAGTGGCCATCTTTTGCTGGGTCCTAGTGCTCGACCCGTTTCTTTTTAATATAGCGTAACACTGTTTTTGGACAGAAAAATCTGCAAAGAACCAAAACTGTCTTTTGAAAAAGCCGCTGTCCCCCACCCCCACTCCCAAATTACACCCGTGGTGTAGGTATCTCTTTAGTGTGGAACAACAAAACCAATTTTGTGTTTAGTTTTTTTTTTTGCCAACCTATTTTGGCCAGCAGGGGGCCCCCTGATCTCCAGGGCCCCAAGCAATTGCGTGGTTTGCGTGTTGGTCAAGTCCGCAACTGCTCACGCCAGAACACTGGCTTCTGTCTCTCATTCAAATACGTCCATCAGCAGAGCCATACAACTGCACGGAAGCCCACAGCTGTTTTGCTGCAGTTGTTACGAGTTCTCAAAAGAACATGATGAATAATAACAGAGGGAAGTCTGTTGGGGATGAGATGATCACTATGAGCACCAAATGCATGTAAAGAGAATCTCATTCACACACAAACACGTGCATGTCGTAGCGCATCGTCATCGCGTCTAGCGGATCAGATAACACCTCCGTAACAATTAAAGTCTAGCTGCAGTGGAGTGATAATGTAGTCACGGTTCATTAAGAGGCCTCTGCTCGAATACTTAGCACTGCGGAAAAATACTACACTCATTCACACCCTCGTGCTCAACCCCATGTGTGTCTGTGGAAGTCTGTGTGTGTAGGAACCTAATTGGCTGATCTAATTTGCACCACACATTCCATTCCAGTCTAATCAGTCTGAATAATTCAAGGGTTTCTTGAGGTGCTCCATCAATGTTTTATGCCAAATTCCACTCTTTTTAGACCCCTATATTACATCCACCTCCACGACAAACTTAACACAGATTAAAATCTAAAGCTCTTTAGGCTAAATCACTGCTGCACTGCAATGAGGATGAAGTGATGTGCATTCCCTGTTGGGCAATTAGGACTGTGGGTTTGTTAATGGACTATATATAGAGAGTTATCTTTACAGCGTCAGGCAGAAATCTTTTCTCATTTTATAGTGCCTACAGGACAAATAATGCAAGATTTCAGACTTAGAAGAACAGAAACCACTGGATCTGTCAGTAATGACTGCAGACATCCTGTCTGGTCTGGAGGTTCTGGGACTCCCCTGCATACTGACAGTGTAACTGCAAATTATACACAACATCCCAGAAATTAGTTTTATTTAGAGTAAGCAAACAAGCAGGCAACAGAACAAGAGAATGGCAGATGTAGCAATAAAGTGATTAAACAGAGCATCCTGACTGGTCTTTGTGTGCTAAGTGGACCAATATGTTTTCTGTGCAGACAAAGACAGAAACCGTCTCTCTCTCATTGTCCATTTCAGCTGTGATTGAAAGCTTTGTGAACTCTTTAGAATGGTCTATATTTCTGCATAAATATGACTTAAAACATCATCAGATTTTCGCACAAATCCTAAAAGTAGATAAACATTCTTTGGTAGAACGACTTGTGTGTTTAGGTCGTTGTCTTGCTGCATGACCCACCTTCTCTTGAGATTCAGTTGATGGACAGATGTCCTGACATTTTCTTTAGAATTCTCTGATATAATTCACAATTCATTGTTCCATCAATGATGACAAGCCGTCCTGGCCCAGATGCAGCATAACAGGCCCAAACCTGATACCACCACCATGTTTCACAGATGAGATAAGGTTCTTATGCTGGAATGCAGTGTTTTCCTTTCTCCAAACAACACTTTTCATTTAAAATAAAAAGTTCTGTTTTGGTCTCATCCGTCCACAAAACATTCTTCTAATAGTCTTCTAGTTTGTCCACGTGATCTTTAGCAAAGAGCAGATAGCAGTGACTTTCTCCTTACAACCCTGCCATGCACACCATTGTGGTTCAGTGTTCTCCTGATGGTGGACTCATTAACATTAACATTAGCCAATGTGAGAGAGGCCTTCAGTTGTTTAGAAGTTACTCTGGGGTCCTTTGTGACCTCGCTGTCTATTACACGCCTTGCTCTTGGAGTGATCTTTGTTGGTCGACACTCCTGAGGAGGTAACAGTGGTATTGAATTTCCTCCATTTGTACACAATCTGTCTGACTGTGGATTGGTGGAGTCCAAACTCTTTAGAGATGGTTTTATAACCACAAACATGTGTTGTGAAGAGCAGACTTTGATAGATCCACGTTCTTTAACTACTTTTAGGACTGATGATCTGATGATGTTTTAGATTAAATCCATGCAGAAGTTTAGAAAATTCAAAAAGGATTCACAGACTTTCAAGCACCACTGTACTTCAGTTTATTGTCCAAGGCAGAAAATAACAACAACAAAAAAAGAAAATATTAAATTCCCTCCACACCGGACTATAGTATGCTCAGTACAATTACCTTTCTATTGTCCATGGTGTGACTTCTCTATTGTCCACAATGTGACTTTTCTATTGACCATGTTGTGACGTTTTATTGTCCATGGTCTGATGTTTCTACTGTTCATGGTGAAACTTTTTTATTTGTCCACAATGTCTTATCTGTTGTCCAAAGTGTGACATGTCTATAGTTTGTGCTCTGATATTTATATTGTCCATGGTATAACTTTTTCATTTGTCCATGGTGTGACTTTTCCATTATCCACAGTGTGACTTTTCTTTTGTCTGTGGTATGACTCTTCTATTGTCCATGGTGTATTTTTTCTTATGTCACCAGTGTGACATTTCTATTGTCAATGGTGCAACTCTTCCATCTGCCCTTGGTTTGATTTTTATTGTCCATGGTCTGATGTTTCTACTGTTCATGGTGAAACTTTTTTATTTGTCCACAGTATCTTTTCTGTTGTCCAAAGTGTGACATGTCTATGGTCTGTGCTCTGATATTTATATTGTCCATGGTATAACTTTTCATTTGTCCATGGTGTGACTTTTCTATTATCCACAGTGTGACTTTTCTTTTGTCTGTGGTATGACTCTTCTATTGTCCATGGTGTGCTTTTTCTTATGTCACCAGTGTGACATTTCTACTGTCAATGGTGGAACTCTTCCATCTGCCCATGGTTTGACTTTTATATTGTCCATGGGCTGATGTTTCTATTATCCATGCTGAGGCTGTGAATAACAATAAAAGCGTTGAATGGGTTTTAGTCTTCCATTAGCACAGTTAACACTGATAGTAACTTGGGAGCATGGCTGTAACTGACATAATGTGTGGTTTAGTGTGTCTGATGTGGCTATGAAACCTGCCTGTAAGGACACAGGAAAGGACATAAGAGGGCGGACGGTCAGTAAACTGGCCGAGGATGGAGCTCTTGGTAAACATGTGGCTGAGGAATGTGTAGCACTTTGATAACAAACAATAATCTAACCGACATTGTAATAGCAGTGAACTCTGTGTGAACCTTGTTGAATGCTTTAACTGGATCAGCGTGCCAGTAATTCAGTTTCATAAGGCAGTCTGAAGTGGGAAACTACTAGCAACAATAAACACGTTCTTTAGATGAAGGGTTTTCTTTTAAAATGCAGAGGTAGAAATAATTAAAATTGCTATTTGTATCCATATAAATCCACAGCTTGCCATTGATTTAAATAAAAAAAATTGCAATGAACAAAAATTCATGGAACCCTGCTGGTCACATCCCATAAAAGTATTTTGTTGCCACAACTTAATAAGGCTTTCAGATGACAAATTTCTATTATTTCAATTTTTTACAGCATGTCACCAGTTCACACGAATGCAAAGCAATGCAAGATGATTAGACTCAGCTGTCCATTTACAAACTCTACAAACACCACAGTATGGAATACGGTGCATTAGCCAATAGGAGGCAGGACAGGGTGGGGCTTCATTCACTTATGCACTCACTCAAAAAATACTGTTATTCACATTTTTATTTATTTATTTATTCTGTTTTATTTGTTCACCTTTTTTGCAAATGAATACCATAGCAATATGTCATAGTAACTACAACAATGGATATTAAGTGTCTTTGAATGTTTATTAACCAATCCAGTTATTAATCCAGTTGCATCAATTACTTCAAAGGTAATTATGCCAATTTAAGCCTAAATTTGACTTCAAATTCAGATAAACATGTCACTGATCATCTCTAAACTCTGCTTGATTTCATTCTTGTTGTTGTAACTCAAAATATGAGTTAAACACACAAAAAATTAGCTACTGAAAAAACCTCCAGATGGAGTCGGGCAGCATGGTCCGGTTCAGAGAAACTGGGCTGGACTGTGAGTGGGCCACTGGGAGTGTTAACCTCAGAGTCTGAAGGGATTCCCTGTACTGACCATGGCTCCACACAAACAGGACCTTGCCAGTACAACCATTCCAAGAGTGCCAGTGGTCTTACACACACACACACACACACACACACACACACAGCCTGACTTCCTCCTGCACCCTCAATTCCCAGAACAAACATTCAGCTCATTCTTTCAGAGAGTTTTGAGAAAACCATGTTTGTTATGATGGACGCACACTGGGACACCTCAGAGCAAAAAGGTAATAAACAGATCATAACAAACAATTACACAACAATAAACAAAACGAAAGGTAACCCATATAGCAATAAACACAACATCACTACGAATTTCATTGTCCTACTAGATAATACACTGTCAATCCTAATATTTTTCAGTTCTTTTTAGGGCTGTCAAACAATAACATTTTTAAAGCATATGCATGGCTCTACTTTAAAATTAGTAGTAAACTTACTTTAAATCAATTTGTAGATTCATTATGAAATGTTTTTGTTCATTTTTTAGATGAATGGAGGAAGAAACATTCATTATAATAGGTAAGTTCATTAGTGTTAATTTTATTTTTTCTGAAAATTTTCAGGCCTTCAAATTTTACAAGTGTCTCATGCTTTTATTAAAAAGTTAAATAAACACAAACAGACTATTAAATACACATCATTTTTACAGTATAATGTGGGCAAATGAATTTGTGCAAAACAGTACTAGTGCATCATTAAAAAAAAAATATTGTGAAAAAATCAATTTTGTTCATAATTTATTTAAGAAAGATTAAAAACTGTCATGTTTTATATTCATTACACATAAAGTGACATTTTTAAGCATTTTTAATTTTAATGTTGATACAGTTTTAATAATAATTTACTCAAATTTGAAATAAAATACTATTTTTTTTATTTTCTTGAGCTAAAACACAAAAAACTCACTTAACATGTTAAGAAAATAAAATTTGACAGTTTACATTTTTGAAAAAAAAATATTTAAAAAATTTATCGCAGCACTGTCACTCGGTTATGGCAGATAATAAAAAAAATGTCATGGCCTCCACAAGGCTTTTTTTGCGATGACTACATTTTTGAAAATGCTCAGGGCCTCAAACTTTACAATTTTCATTTTTAATTTTATAAAAAAGTCAACATATGTGGACTATTAAATTAACACATTCAATGTGTACTTGTGTACGTCCTGATACAGTTTCATTGCTGTCGCATGACTCATTTTGCTTGTTATTTGTTGAGGTAAATTGTTTAATTTGCATATCTAAATGTACAGTGATGTTTAACTCTCTATAGCCAAAGATTTACAGCAGTAGTATTAGTCATAATCTCTCTTTTTGGATCAGATTTCATTAGTACTTCAAAAGCATCCTTGATACAACAATAAACGACATTCAGAACATTTTATCTTTAGAGATGTAACTCATTTCTGTTTGAAATATAAGGAAATGAGTAGTTTTTCAATTATAAGAGCAGCGTTAGAGAGAACTGGAGATGGAATGTAAACAGTAAAACAGTTTAAAAAGTTGCTCTCTCTTCTTTGTCCACCCATACGTGTCTATGTGCATGACCGCAGCACCACTGCTTTTTCCTCTGGGCTGGGAAAAATGTGAGGAATCCACTCCACACCACACCACGATAACCCAACTCAGTGTTTATGTTGAGAAAGGCGAGAGAAAAACAGGAGCAGAGGAGGGCAGGACGGCTGATGGGTGATGGCCTGACGGAGAGATACACCAACATAATCTGGCATGAAACACGCTGAGGCTGTCAGAGATTCCAGTGACGGGCATGTGACACTCACCCGGATCAGCCCGTCCTGCTTCTGAGAGAATTTATGGTTTACAGCAACGGATGCAGGAGAACACTAAAGCTCGCCTTCACTAATGAGGCTTCAACAAGCTCTCCAATGTCTCACTGCTCTTACATAACTTATTCACTGACTAATGTCCATTATGTGTGGGCACTGTAGCAGATGTCCATTAATTGTGAGCTGCATTCACCTCATAGCAGAAGTACAAAAACTCATCAATACTCTATGTGTCTTCTAATAACCAGACATAAGATATTATATCACTGTAGATTCCTCACTGAAAGATTTTATAGGTCGGAATGCCCATTGCCCATCAGCTAGAGGGGTGTAAAGCCCCACAGCATTGGGCTATGGAGAAGTGGAACTGTGATGGAGTGATGGAGTGTCAACCAATACCTTTGGGATTGTAGATTATGATCCAGAACTAATATAACACCAGTGCTCTTGTGGCTGAATGCAATCAAATCCTCACAGCAATGTGCCAACATCTAAAAGTGTTCTCAGAGGAGTTGAAGCTGCTACTACAGTAAACAGGGACAGACTCTCTATTAATAACCTTGATGAAGAAGAAACGTTGGACCAGTAGGTGTCTATAAACTTATGGATGAATGAATGGCATTATCATTATAGAGGTTAACTGGTCCTCTGTGGTGTGTTAATTACTCTGTACCACACGCTGGAGTCATTGTTCTCTGGCATCAATGGCTAGTGGGGCACCACTCACAGTAAGAGCAGTTTTCGAGATGCTACAATGCATGGTACCCTATTATCATGTCCTTTTGGACATCAGTCAAATCAAGTCCTTTTGCCCATGATGATTGATTACACTCTGATACAACTGACTGGTGTATATACATGCCACAAACCCATCAGTGATGTCCCAGGCTGAGTTCATTCCAAACCAGGGGTGCTCAGAATTTTCTTATGGGACTGTGTATATATAATTCAAGTAGACAGCACTTCTTCCTGTTCACAAAGCAAACCAAATTTAGT
>BRDA01058764.1:0-19027 GCA_036984385.1 Crenuchus spilurus
CATCTCCACATCATTGTATTCAGTTTTTATTCACAATTTGTTTAGTGTCCCAACTTTTTTGGAATCCGGTTTGTATCTCTCCTTTGTGTGTGTGTTTTTTTTTTTTTTTCAAATCAAATGTCAAATAAAATCAATTGTGTGTGTGTATCCATCTCTCTGTGCGTGTGTGTGTCCTCTCCCTCTCTCTGTGTCTCTCGCTCTCTATGTGTGTTTCTCGCTCTCTCTCTGTGTGTGTGCGTTTCTGTGTGTGTGTATCTCTCTCTCTCTCTCTGTGTATCTGTGTGTGTGTGTGTGTGTGTGTGTATATATATATATATATATATCTGTGTGTGTGTTTCTCTCTGTGTGTGTGTATCCCTCTCTCTGTGTGTGTATCCCTCTCTCTCCCCTCCCTCTGACAGATGTTGCCACAGCTCACAGCTCCACATCTGGAAACGCTGCTCCAGTCAGTGTCCCGGATAAAGGGGACGTACACGTCGTTTTTGTCGGCGAAGGGAAAACAAAAGCGGAAAGTTTGTCTAAACTGAAGCACAAACAGACCGAGTGGTGAAGTAGAGCTTTTCCTCCTGTGTTCTGACTATAAACACACTGTGGAGTGTAATCTGAGGGACTTTGTGGGGCGGAAACGGCGAAGAGAAAGACGAGCTGCGAGTGAAGGAGTGGCTGTGAAGCCGTGTTGTTGCAGGCCGCCGTGTCGGGCAGATGAATGGTACCACGTCGGCTTCGTCAGAGTCACTGTCCGCGTAGACAAACAGCCGGAGAGCCGCGGGGTGAGTACAGAAAGCTAGTCCGGTTACTCTGAAAAGCACACGTATCAGTCCGCGGGCAGCGTGTGCGGAGGTACATTCCTCTGAGCGGTTCACTGTTTAGTCGTTAAAAACGGTTTAGTTCACAAAAATAGGGACTGTGGAGGGACTCCAGCACTTCCTGAGCTGTTAGTAATGTGTCAGACGAGGCTTCACTCTGTGAGGCTGCTATTTCTGTGACTTTACAAACATTTCTTCATACCTGGTAAGTTTGGTCACCAAAGAGCTTTTTTTGTGAGCTGCTCGAGCCTTTGTGGCACCACCACATCATGCTTTCCCAAATAGAAAGGTCACAGGCCTGTTGTTGCTCAATGGAGGCCATTGTTGTCCTTCATGTTCACTGGCTCTAGTGTTTTCATTGATTAGGAAAGACTCAGACTCAGGCAAACCTCATGAACTTGGCTCACACAGAAGCAGGATAGTGTGCCAACATGGGCTTTATGTGACCTATGACCCCCTGAGGTCAGAGGGACACAAACATAAACACTCTTCAGTAAGCAGCTGTCTCAAAGTTTATGATAATAACAACAATATTCTACAGCCCTGCTCTGATTGAGCTCTGTGGGCTGAGCTGTGAATGGAGGCTTTAAGGCCTGCGTGGTGTTGGTGGGTGCTAAATGCTCTGTTTTAATGTACGTTCTTTATAAATTAGTGTGAAGTCAATGCACAACCTCTCACAGCTTCTGTGAGGAACTTCTGACACTGAACACCTCCGTAATGACAATGCTGACGCACACACACACACTCTTCCTCTTCTCTCAATTCTGATCTCTTTGATTTACAGCCTAAAGCAGTTATTCTGACCGGTCTTTGTGCATCATGTAACCGTGTGCTGGAAGAGAAGCACAGCATTCAGGAAAGTGGGCAAAGGGTGGCAAGATTATCACCCCTCTCTGAGTCCTGTGACCTCTAAACGTGGAGGTTAATGCTGGATAACATGGTGGTTAAGGTGGATTGATGAGAACACTTACCTCAGATGTAGTGCTAACTTTGTGCTAACTTTGCTAACAAACACTACAATTCAATAGGCACCCTAATAGCTTAGCCATTTCTATCAAAAACATCACCAAAGCTTTTCAA
This sequence comes from Crenuchus spilurus, assembly GCA_036984385.1. Lineage (NCBI taxonomy): Eukaryota > Metazoa > Chordata > Actinopteri > Characiformes > Crenuchidae > Crenuchus > Crenuchus spilurus. The sequence continues at coordinate 1,887 of BRDA01058764.1, forward strand.
ACTGCATCCAGATACGAGTTAAGGTGTAGTTTAGTCATTCTGTGTGGTAAATCACACTGACTAGTCTTGTGAGACCTTAATTAAGTTCTGAATGTGGTTTGAGCAGTTTGGGAGATGTTTAGTGATGTATTTTGGGAGTGACTGTGCTAATTTAGGCGATTATTGATATGTGGTGTCTGTTAGCAAAGCTAGCCTCGCAGATCCAGTTCTAAATTAAAGAAACTAAATTTGGGCTGTTTGGCTACATTTGGGGTAAGTGGAAAGTTGTGTATGTCAGATTTCTGAGTGAACCATTCGTTTAACTAGATTTAACTGAACTGAATTAAATAAAAACTTGATGGCAGCTGTATGAGTGACTTGTGTAGTGCTTTTATATTTTTATAATAATAGTTATATTATGAAGATCATCTGTGCTGTAGTCATGATCTTTCAGTTACAAGTGGAACTAAACTGATTTGGCGTAACAAATAGATGTCAGTGTTTACATCGTGTTAATTTCACAGTAACACTTGAACAAGTTCTGCTTCAGTCAAACAGCTTCTGATTTGGTCGCGTTGGAGGAAGTGTGACTGTTTGAGAGAGGAACTGGAAAAGAGTGTGAAGAAAAGAAAGAAAAGAATGACAGAGTAATTTCTCCCGTTTGCTGGTTGACATCTGCTGACGGTGTGCTAGCTAAGCCTTAAAAATCTGCTTCAGATGTGGTACCTTAAACTGAAGCCCAGCAATTTCTGTCCCTCAGGATGATGACTGTAAGAATAAGAGAGTTTCTCGGAGAAACTAGCAGGCACCATCCTCCACGGGTGGTCCTGCATCCTGTGTGATCTCACAAAGCTGTGTTTCAGACCTTTTACTAAATTGTGTGCTTTCCTTTACTAAATTATCCAGCCTACAATATTAATTACTATAGATTAAGTGTACTGTACACTGCTTTGGATGTATTGTTAGTATTATTAATTGCTGTCAAGTTGACTGACTTGACCATATGAGCATATCCACAGTACTGGGAATTAATTCTTATGGTTTCCATCTAACTTATTTATTATAAATTCTATTTAGTGGATATAATTGATGGTATAAATTGCATTCAATGAACACATTTTATCATCATCTGTCATGTTAGTTTTTTTGATTTCTAAATCATTGTATATGTTTGTTGTTGAACTGGGTAACTTTTTAGATTGTGTAAGTTACGGTTTCCATTTAACATGCACGTATTGTACGTTGGACCCTCAGGAATGAGGTCTGCGCCCAAAGTAGACTTGTCATACAGAGGGTTGTGCCATAATGATAAAACTGTAATGTTTTCAATAAACCAGCAAGTTTATGCACAACAGAAACAATGTAACCAACAGAATCTAAAGCAAAGATTTTATTCTGGGCCGATTTTTGAAAAAATTTAAAATCTGAGAGATTTTGGAGTGTCTAATTTTTTTCTTACTTGGACATGTCCACACATTTTGTGACAAGTTTAATTTTGAAGTTCCATGTCCCAGAACTGTTTCCCAGTACTGTGGATGTGCTCACATTGATACTGTTTCTCAAGAGTATCCGGTCTTCTTTTTGGATCGTCAGGCTTCTTAATCGTTCATTCTTGATTCATCTGATTGCATCCATCCATGTTCTTGCATTTCCTCTTTTACTGCTCCAATCTTGATGATCTGATGTAGTGAACTTGTTCTTCTCATAATGTGTCCAAAATAAAAAGTTATCCATGATTGAGAGGTCAGGATTGATACAGTCAAGGATCGAAGGTGCTTTCAAATGCATCAATATTGTAGTTGAGTAGCTTTTTAAATGTACATTTTTCAAATCCATAAAGAACCACAGAATCTCAGTCTGTCTGTAGATTAGATTTTGTCAATGTGATTGCACACGACAGAATTTGACCTCCACATTTAACCCAACCAGTGAAACACACACACTAGTGAACTCACTAGGCTGTGAGAACTTGTAATCGAAGCAGTGGGCAACCCTTTTAATGGTGCCCGGGTAGCAGTTGGGGGCTAGGTGCCTTGCTCAAGGGCACTTCAGTCATGACCTGCCTGGGAATTGAACCGGTGATCTTCCGGTCACAAGACCAGATCCCTAAAACCACCGGTCCACGGCTGCCCCCTAAAACCAACCAAATGTGCTTCCTGTCTGAGCTTTGTTTCACCAGAGCTATGAGCCTAATATAGCCAATGTGTAATGGAAGCTCATGTAAGCCAATTGGCATTGTGCAAACTTCATACTTGACTCAAACCATGTTGTGATGCTGAATGAATAAACTCTGTTTACATGTTACTTTAGGTAATTCTTTATCTATGCAAATATCTTATACAAACATGATTAAAACCTCACACTTTGTTCTGGTTCAGTGTTCTGCCCGCGGTGCTATTTGATTGGTAGAAATGTGGACCAGTGTTCAGTAAACCCAATCAAACTTGCTTTTACAACAAGATGTTAATTAATTGCAGATATGTGAGTTCTGGGACCATACAGTATCAGTCAAAAGTGTGGACACACCTGGACATTAAAAATGGTCTACATTGTAGATTAATACTAAAGTCATCTAAACTATGAAGAAAACCATATGAAACTATTTAGTAAACAAACAAGTGTTACACAAACCAGAATATGTTTATATTTTACAGTCTTCACAGTAGCACCTCTTACTTAGATGCAGCTTTCTTGGCATTTTCTCAGTCAGCTTTATGAGGTAGTCACCTGGAATGGCTTTCAGTTAACAGCTGTGTCTTGTCAAGAGTTCATGACTTGCATTTCTTGCCTCTTAATGTGTTTGAGACATCAGTTGTGTGTCTACTTTGAAGAATCTAAAATCTAAAACATATTTTGGTTTGTTTAACATTTTTAAGTTTACTACATGATTCCTTATGTGTTCCTTCGTAGTCTGGATGACTTCAGTGTTCATTTACAATGTAGGAAAAAAATGAATGAGGTGGTGTGTCCAAACGTTTGACTGGTACTGCATATTATGCAGTTGTCTAAAAAATAGCCAGTAGAGTTACTTCATTGACCCACTATCCTGCAGTTTTGTTTACAGATTGTATATTGAGACAGGTGGATTTGATTTAGGCCCCATAGTTAATTACCAGGTTTCTGTGGTAAATTAAACCCTGAAGCAAAACAGCTGATGTGCCTCAGTTGTAACTAGGGCAATAGCACGGTGGTAACCATATGATCAACCTCAGATAACACCATGTACATTCCCTCTACACATACTGACACAGACTGACAGCCAGTCCCCTTTATATTTTCTGTACATATTATAAATCAAGGTTATACGGAAACTCATTTACAGCAAATGAGTAGAGGAGGGAGTGGAAACATGTTGTAAACCTTGCCATTTTTTCCAGATTGCTGTATATGAAACCGAGAGTTATTTTGCATCATGTGAATGTCATGCTGGGGTGCTGAAATGGTCTCGTGGGGAATACCCCCCTGGCAGACCACTGAAGAGGGCTTAAAAATGAGGTAGTCAATGTAACATTTGATTTTCTAGCTACATGGTTCAGGGACAAAACTGATACTTTAGCATCACAATAATAGAATGACTGGTATTGCTTCATATTGATAAATGTGTTGAACTAGACACTGCTTTCTGAAATTCTGTTCTTCAGGCTGTAGCCTGATTTGCAAGATGATGGAAGCTTTTTGCGTTTGTTCAAGTTCCAAATTAGCTTTCAGTGGTAATGCAGCCTGCTTTCAAATGACCAAATATGTCATATTTCTAATCTTAGAAAGAACTTTGCCGCATGTATGGCAGTTTGGTTAATCTTTGGTCTCTAACCCCATTTGCCACTGTACCACATTTTGGTTTGTAAAACAGCTGTACGTGTCCACTGCTGTTAGGTGCTTTTGTCGTTCGTGTTTACTGAATAATCAAAGTAGTGACCTATAGCACATGTTCTTACAATCAAAGGTAGTGTGATGATACTGTTAATATGAAAAAATGATTCAACTATTATGTTTGTCAGTGATGTCTACATTACTGTGCCATTTGATTATTGTGCCAATGTTAGTCTAAAGTATAAAATTAAAGAAATAGTTCACTGAATATTCTGACTTCCACATTTTTCACTCACTCCAGATGTAGTTCATCCAAGACGTGTTTAGAGTTCACATTTTATTTGTTGCAAGGCTAACATTGCTTACAAACGCTAGAATTCAGGAGTAACCTAAATTGAGATGCCTGTTGTTGTAGTTCTGTACAGTGTTACAATCAAAGCATCAGGTTTGCTTGTGTTTGTGTTGTAGTTTGCTGCCTGGTTACAGGTATCTTCTCTGTTTCGTTTTGGAAGAATGAGTCTAAGAGGTTCATGATGTCCAGCCAGTCCTGGTGCCTGGTTCAGACATTAGGAGGCTGAAGTCTGTACAAAACATTGCCGCGGCCATACCAGCATGAGGAAAGACTCTTCAGCAAACACTTCATGTTCCATTTGTAGAAATGTGGGTGCTTATGACATCAGTCCAAGCCTGTTACACTCACGCTTCTCACTTTGCCTGGTCTCAGCAAAACTTCAGCTACTTTTATCTAAGTGACTCATTCCTTCTGCTGTTCTTCAGCCTACTCGGTACTTACTGCATCTGTATCATGCTGTTGATTATGGACACTAATATTGACTCATTTCCTTGTACTTGGAAGAAAATAAAAACCCATTAACCCACATTTATTTTAATTTTCCTAAAGATGACTTCTGTGAATAAAATAATGAAAACAATACTGGGATCAGCTAATGCCTGTTGACTAGACCTGATCCTACATCAGCATCTTGCTTTGAGATCTTTGATATGTGTCCCAGTGACTGGGGTTTTACTTGAACTGTTTACATGTCCATTTAGGTGTTTTATTTAATTATTTATTTTTAAATCTATGTGAATGTAAGATGCATACATGATAATAAAACATACTTTAGTTTGGCTCAGTATCTCATCTGCAACGTTATTTGGTAGAAATGTGCACCAGTATTAGGTAACAATGTTCAAAGCACTTTATTTTTACATTGTTCTAATATTAAATGTATTTATTTAATTTCATTGGAACAGTTGCATCCTTCGGGTAGCGTGTGGTGGTTAGCATGTTTGCCTCTCAGAACTGAGGTCCTCATCTGGGTGGAGTTTCCTTTTTTTTTACCATGTCTGCGTGGGTTTACTCTGGTGTGTGTGCGCCCAGCAGTGGATATGTGCCCTTATGGTGGGTTTAGCTAAGATAATGTAATGCCCTTCGCCCAGTAAAAGGGTAGGGCACCTTGTAAAATTACACTCTACAAATTTAAGATAAATGTTTTTCTATCCCTAATACTAGTTATTGGCATCACTTATTACTGAAAAAAAAAACATATTGGCCCTGGAAAACAAAATATCGGTCAACCCCTGCCAATGACTGCATAAAGTAAATAGCCTATGTGCTTATGGTTGTGAATTCCAAAGTGTAGTTGAGTTGGGGTTTAACATTGGGCTGGATGCTCTTTTAGGTTACTAGTGTTAAGAGTTGTGAAAAAACTTGGGAACTGAGCAGTTTTACGTTGTTTGAGTAACGTAGCATGTCTTATTCATATTTTGATCTAAACCAGCTAAATGATGCAACATATGATGCTGATGAGGAATCGTCTTCTATATATTTTCTCCTTCTATCCATGATGAAATAAAGTGCAGTGGAACCTCGGTTATCATTTGCCCTGGTTATTGTACAATTTCGACTGTTTTCGTGGAAATTTTGTCCCAGTTATCGTCCGGTTTTCATCAGCGTGCCCACATGACTAGCCACTAATTTCGCAAAAACAAAGCATCCACCCACATGTTAATTTTTTTCTGGCTTTGTTTCCTGTTGATAACTCTCGAAACAGACTAAAACACGTCACACTAAAGCAACGGTGCACAAATAGCGGCCAAGAACCCAGAGAACTGGTGTACAAAACAGAGGCTGCTCCTGGGACCACATCATAAAATAAAACCGTAAACCTGTAAGAGTGATGTTAAATGTTCATTTATCCATTTCATCAGTCTGTTGTATTTGTTTCTTAATGTGCTCTGTATGTACAACTATAGTTATTCTATATAAAATGTGTTTTTGTTCATATTTTGGGGTGTCTGGAACAGATTACTTTGATTCCCATTATTTCTTATGGGAAATAGTGCTTCAGTTATTGTTTTTCAGTTATCATCAGGCACTTTTGGAGGGATTAAGGATTAAAACTGAGGTTCCACTGTATCTGAATAGTGATTTCAGTATTCAGCAACAGTTAACTACCCATACACATCACTGTTTGAAACTTGGACTGTTCCTGGTCATAGGTTGCGATAAATATGTGATGTCTTAGAAAAACTCTTCTTATCATGTTTTATCCACCGTTCCATCAAAGTAAACAAGTCAATCCAGTATTTCTGGTAGTAAAACGTGAACAGACATATGAAACCTGCCCCCACCACCATGTTGGGTACAAATGATCTCAAATTCTTCTGTATGGAAAGCTAGTCTCATCTCTGAAAGAACAGACACACAGATCAACAGTGTGATTTACAAATACCAAAGACTGTAGCATTTAAAAAGAAATGCTTCACATGAATGTTCAGCAGCTCTAATTGGGTTCTATTAGAAGTGAGTGTTGCCAAAGGCAGACACATCTCTTCTAACTACAGGGAAACAGGTGGAAGTCTCTTTAAAGTATCTATTTAGCAACTCACTGATACCCAATCTTAGATATTTATACATCAAAGTATGAAATGACTGTAAAATGTTTGTTTTTATAAAAAAGCGTATAAAATGGGCAGAGAATGTGATTTATGATTTGTAATATAATAACACATGATTTAGTGCTGAACACAAAAACTTACACACACACATTTTGTCCCAGAAATGCATTTCTAGGCTGCACAGCACTGAAGGGACATTATGTAGGTTCATCTTGCAAACACAAGAGATCGATTTGTGCCATACAAGGTCACTCTTTAGCAGGACAGAAACTCTATTCTACTTGTTTGAGATTTATTCAAACATCGGTAAAGAATAAAAAATCAATACCAACAGATGTGGCACATGGTTTATTTGTAACAAAATCTTCAACTGGCAGCTTAAAATGGGCAAAAATCGAACAACTTGTAGAATGAAGAGGATTTCAGCGTTCAAATCATGAATTTTTCCCCTTTTGTGTGTATGGTAGAAAATAAGAAAGTAATATATCTGCATGTGAAGAGTAGATGCTGGAGCTGGTGGGTCCAGGCATTTTAGGAGGTGAAAGAAGTGCATGGTCAAGCAGCCCACAGCTAACGCATGTGTTCACTAGCAGTGCAGCATTTGTGGTTTTAGTCTTTAGTCAGAACACTTAACATCTGTCACCATCTCCATGTTTTTGTATATGCAGATGGTAGAGATGTCCTAAAAGTGTGTGTGTGTGTGCGCATATTACCAGCTTTTTCTCTTCAGGAGCAGGACGTTTGCCCACTTCCCATAGCCTGTGTGCTGCCGAGCACAACTTTTGGCAAACTCGGCGGATGTCCGCTAACTGCCATAAAACAGTGCCTGTCCAGAGAGAAAGAGAAAAAGAAGAGTAGAGGAAGGAGTCAAAATGAAGAACAGAGTGAGTGAAGCAGCGAGGCTGTCTGGGAGAAGACCTTGAAGAACTTGGATCTGGTGGAGATGAAAAGCGTGAATGTTTTACAGCATGTGTTTCACAGGAGTGATTCACTCTCACAGCTGACTCCTGCTGCTGAGTTTATTATGAAGTTACTATTTTAAAGTGTGGTTCTGTGTATGAGATGGAGAAAGAGAAGTGAGAGGTATATCTGCTGTAGCTCTTCCTGTTTATGGTCTACTCCGGATGTTACCAATGAGAGGCCCATGGAGCCAGATAGAAATGGAGAGAAAGAGTGTGTGTGTGTGTGTGTGTGTGTGTGTGTGTGTGTGTGTGTGTGTGTTTGTGAAAGTTAGAATATTGTGAAAAAGTTAATTTGTGTTCATAATTAATTTCAAAAAGGTAAATAGCCATATATATTATATTCATCATGTGACATATTTCAAGTCTGTTTTGTTTTAGTTTTGATACTGTTTGAATAGTAATTTATTAAACCGCAAAATAAAATATTCAAATAATTTGACATTTTACGTGTAATGAGTATAAAATACGACAGTTTGAATATAATGTTCTTGTTCATTTTTCTCATATTCTCATGTGTACTGGAAGTGTTCAAATTATCTTATGCTATGAGGTTAATAATAGAAATCTTTATATTATTTGCCTGCAAAGAATTGGAATCAATCATAACAATTCACGAGCATTGCATCACTAAATACAATTCCAAATAAGAAGTTGGGACAGTATAGAAAATGCAATTTTTTTTGTTTCTTGCCTCTTCTTTGGCTTTTATTTTTTGCGAACAGTATACACCCAACATTTGGAAGCGTTTCAAGTGTTTTGTTCCAATCTAGCTGTAGATATACAGCATATATAACAAATGTGTTGTCACTTTTTTCATAAACAATCTATTTTGAACAGGTCAGGACTGCAGGCAGGCCAGTCCAGTACCCTTTTCTGTTGCAGCCATGCTTTTGTAATGCATTCAGCATGTGGTTTTGCACTGTCTTGTTGAAAAATGCATGGACATAACTGGAAAAGATGTTGTCTTGAAGGCAGCATGTGTTGCTCTGAAATCTGCACTTTTCAGAGTGTAAATGATCTTTTCCAAGGGAACTGACATAACCCCATTCCATACTTTTGTTTTTTGGAGTTGAGACTGTTGTGCAGAAAAAGTAGTCTTATGTCCAGAATCAAAGACTTAAGTGGCATTTGTGAATGTAACTGTAATCTTACTCGTGTGGTTATATCAGCTGTTGATATTTGCTTCTTGATGCAGTGCCGTCTGAGGGATGTGAAATGTGAAAAAGTGTTGTGCTTAGGCTTGTGCCCTTTACACACTGAAATTCCTTCAGATTCCTTAAATCATTTAATGATATTCTCTGTAGAGGGAGAAATATGCTAATCCCTTCCAGTCTTTCTTTGAGGAATATTGTTTTTAAGCATTTCAATAGTAAATGTAAGAAGTTTATTTTTGTTAATGTTGTCCATACTGTCCCAACATTTTTATTTGGGTTTGTAAGTAGATATTGGGGCCAATTGGGGCATTTTCTATGAAGCCTGAAAAATTATCATTACACAATTAATTCAATAGTTTTTTGACCCAGATTAGCTTTGTCAGTGTAAATGCATTAAAATATATCCATCACAATTTTTATATCTAAATGGGGTATGTTTTTAAACATTAGAGGGTAGTTTAATTCTACATGGGTGGTGGGTCAGGCATTATCATGAAGGGGTGAAAAGGTAAGAAAACAGTTCTTATATATGCCATTTAAGCTGGTACACTAAGTACAGCTGTATTCAGTTGTATTCAGATTGCCTAAAGCTAAAGAAAAGAGGAGCAAATGGATTGCTGAAATTCAAATAATCAGCTGTCTTTGTCCTCTCTGCAACACTCCAAGGTTTCTCTGGGGCTCGATCATTTTTTGACTGCTTTACCTGCACAAACATACATTACTGAGTTGACAGTTTTGGCTACAAATAAAGCAGGCCTAGTTAGGCTAACCATGCCTCTCAGTAGTGCCACTCGGACATTGTCCAGCACGGCTGCATTTATTAGGAAAAATGACTAAACTAGGAAAGAAACACGACATTACCTGCTTAAAAGCAGTTGGACTGAACAGTGATAAATTCAATGGCCAAAGAACCAGTAATCCATGGATGTTGACCTGTGGCCGGGTTAGCTTGGAGTTTTCCAAATAAAAGTGGTAATTAAACTTTGCCTTCATACACTGCTTACTGTTTTTACCCAGCTTTGAAATCATGTACATATAACTGCCAGGAACTGACCTTATTCCTAGCCACAGTTTAATGTCCATGGATCATTGGTTCTTAGGTAAGTTAGCTTGATCACTAGTAAGTCCAGTTGCGTTTAAACAGATAATGTTTCATTCCCAGTTTTGCCATTTTTCTTAATAAATGCTGCCATGCTGGACAATGTTTTGCCACTCTGTGTGAGGGAGCATGTTAGAGCAGGAAAGTGAGGTCCGTGCATGCATTTGACAGGAAAGGTAACAGGAACCAAGGGTCGTGATGCACATTTTCAGTTGCTGTTTGTGTTCAGCTGTGTGTGTGTGTATGCACAGTATCTCACAGAAGAGATCATGTGATGGGTCCTCCACAATGCTCAGAGCTTTCTGGATGCATCACTTGTTGTAAATGTCTGTGAGAGATGGGAGAGAGACCCTACTGAACTTCTCCGCCATCCTCACTTCTCTGGAGAGACTTGCGATCAGATGCAGTGCATTTCCCAAACCAGACAGTAATGCAGCTGCTCAGGATGGACCTTATGGTTCCTCTGTAGAAGGTGGTGAGGATGGGGATGGCAGATGAGCATTTCTCAGTTTTCTAAAAAAGTAAAGGCTCTGTTAGTCTTTCTTACTTATGGAGCTGGTTGTTGAGGAACCAGGTGAGGTTCTTTGTCAGCTGAACACTAAGTACTAAAAGTGTACAGCTTGTGTAACAGTATAGATTTACTGTCTTCGGAACATCACTCAACACACAGACATTAATGTCCAAACAGCTGCAGCACAACTGAGTAAATCTCACAGTGAACATGTCCAAACTGTGCCCATAGTGCCAATATTGTGTGTGAATACCATTATTATCTAGCACTGCCTTTATACTCCTGGCGATCGAATTTACCAGAGCTGCACAGGTTGGTGCTGGAATCATCTTCCACTCCTCCATGATGACATCACAGTTGGTGCATGTTGGACACCTTCCCTCCTCCACCTTCTGCTTGATGGTGCCCCACAGATGTTTAATTGGGTTTAGGTCACCATCACCTTCAGCTTTCTCAGGAAGGCAGTTGTCCTCTTGGAGGTTTAGGGTCATTATCGTGTTGGAAAAATGACGTGTCCGAAGGGACATCATGATGTTCTGCTTCAAAATGTCACGGAACATGTTGGAATTCATGTTTTCCTCAATGAACCACAGCTGCCCAAACCATGATGCTACCACCAACATGCTTTACCATAAGCAAGACACAGTTATCTGTGTACTCCTCACCAGGGAGCCACCACACATGCTGGACATCATCTGAGCCAAACAAGTTGATCTTGGTCTCGTCAGACTACAGGACATGGTTCCAGTATCCAGGTTCTTGGACTGCTTGTCTTCAAATTGTTTGTGGGCTTTTTTGTGTGCCAGGTTCAGATGAGGCTTCATTCTGGGACGACAACCATGCAGTCAGGGTTGATGCCGTGTGGTTGGAGTACTGACAGGTTGACCTCTCACTTCTTCAACCTCTGCAGCAATGCAGACCTCTGGACAGGACGTGGAACACGTGGACAACTTCTTTGGTCGACCCTGCTGAGGCCTGTTCCAAGTGGAACCCATCCTGGAAAACCTCTGTATGACCTTGGTCACTGTGCTGTTGCTAAGTTTCAGGGTGTTAGCAGTCTTCTTATAGCCTAGGCCAGGGGTGTCCAAACTTTTCTTGTTGGGTGCTAGAAGGAGGAAAATATGGGCGGTCAAAGACCACGGAGTCATAGCCCTATAGTACTATTATAAGTGTTTTTGGTGGTCATGGTACATTTATTAAAGTAGTACAAAAAGTAAAAGTCCACCAGCTCTGACAATTTACTCACAATTGCATTTAAAAAACAACCCAATTTTGCATGAAAACTGCGAACCAGGCAACTTTGAAGCCACGTCAACAGCATAGCTATAGTTACCGATGCCTTCATTGTTACCACAGAAACTCAAACGGGTAAGTTTGTGATATCTGGAAGAGCAAATCCGGTCTGATCACTTACAAATAGTAGTGCGTACTTTCATCTGAATGTGGACAGTCAATAGTGTAGACAGTCATTTGACTGCAGTTAGAAAATAGCCGTAATGACGGATACATAGCCATTACATTAGCCAGTTGGGTGACTCCACACAACTTGTCCCAAGAGAGTCTCATCTTTTCTATGGCAGCTGACACAGCCTCAAAAATATCCTTTCCTGTTGTATCCGTGAGGCTCCTTAAATTGAGGAACTCTTCCGAAATGCTGAAGTTCTTGTCGATCTCTCGCAAAACAATGAACAGTTGAGCCATGTCAGTGGCATCAGCACTTTAATCACACGCAACTGAATCAAAATGAAATGTGCAAGCTGCTACTAGAGGTTTCTCCTTCTGTTCTCATTCAGTGCCTAACCTGAAAGAGTGATGTTTCATTCATTTCCCTCTGAAATCAGTGAACAAATATTCATTTTCACAACTTACCTGAAATCTTCTGCATTCTGTCTATTTTTCATTTATTTGGAGCCGTCATGTCTACATAAAAGCTCAGGAACAGTAATGTAGGTGTAACATCGTTAATGTTTAACGTCAGCTGGGTAAGGAGACATTTAGATTAGTTTTACGTGATGTGACACCCAGTGTTCAAACTAGGAATCTTGTTTTTTTACAATCTGCTTAATTACAAGCCAACTTTCATTTTTTTCGGGCCATTTCAAAAATGGTAACGGGCCACAAATGGCCCCAGGCCAAACTTTGGACATGCCTGGCCTAGGCCATCTTTGTGTAGAGATAATAATTCTGTTTCTCACATCCTCAGAGAGTTCTTTGACATGAGGTACCATGTTGAGTATCCAGTGGCAGATATTTAACACTACATTTAACAGCCCTGCTCCCCATTCACATCTCGAGCCTTGTAATTCTAACTAGTCATAATATACCAGGGAGGGACAACAACAACTGGGCACAGTTTGGACATGTTCACTGTGAGGTGTTCTCACTTGTGTTGCAGCTATTTGGACATTAACTGCTGTGTGTTGAGTTTTGTTCAGAAGACAGTAAATCTATACTGTTATACAAGCTGTACACTGACCTCTCTCAGTTATATACAAGTTTCCTTTCTGTAGTGTTGTCACATGAACAGATATAATCACATATGTGCAGAAATGTGAGCGGTGTATGATCTTCTGTATGATTGTGAGTGTGTGCATGTGTTTAACTTATCTTTTGAACCTCATATCAGAAACATCTGTAAGATGGCATTTTTCCATTTAAAGAACATTGCCAAGATCCGCCTATTTCTCTCATTACCTGCTCATGAGACTGTTATTCAAGGATTCAAGGAACTTTATTGTCATTCGCATCACATGTAGTACATGAGATGGAGCGAAATTACACTCCCAAGGTCTCGGTCATATCCAGTACAGTATTTAAATATTAAAAACATATAGGTAAAAAATATAGACTGTACAGATGTAATACAGACTATACAGATATAATGTAGACTGTACAGATGTAATACAGACTATACAGATGTAATATTGACTGTACACTGCAGAACAGTATTGACTAAATAAATAAATAGATAAATAATAAATAAATAAAAATGATGATAAATAGATAAATTATCAGCTGTATATTATGCAGAGTATTGAACACAGTATGGGGGGATTAGCAGCAAGACACTTGAACAAGAATTAGCAGCATCAGTTAAAGTGGCCAAGTATAATAGTGTCAGTGCAGTGTGTGAGTTTCCTAAGTGGAGTTTAAGAGCCTAACAGCTTCTGCAATGAAGCTGTTTCTCAGTCTGGTGGTCTTACACTTTATGGCCTGCAGCCTCCTGCCAAAGGGGAGCGGGACAAAAAGTGAGTGTACTGTGTGGGTGGGGTCCTTCACGGTGCAGGTGGCCCTCTTCCTGCATCTAGATGTGCATCTACGCCTCTGTAACGTTGAGAATTGACTATTGTAATGCTCTGTTGTTATATGGACTTCCTGCCCAGGCTTTAAACAGAATGCAGCATGTGCAAAATTCACCTGCTAGGGCTTTGACTCATACTATACTTATCCTACCTTGAAACATCTCCACTGACTCCCTGTACTTTACCGTATACAATATAAACTGCTTGTGCTGGTTTTTAAATCTCTACATGGCTCTGCCTCCCTCATACCTGGGCAACCATACTCTCCAGCTCGAGTTCTTCGCTCCTCTGATTCCCATCTGCTCAAAGTTTCCCCCTCTAAGCTGTGCACTCTTGGTGATGAGCTTTTACTGTTGCTGGTCCCAAACTGAAAGGTGCTTTTCAAATAAAATGTTGCTGCTGCTGCTGCTGCTGCAAACTTTGAAAATTGTGCACTAATCCAGCAGAACACAAAAGACTGACAGCTGTGAGAGAGATGTTATTTGATGTAGGTTTGTAGTTTGACATGTAGGGCTGATTGATTCTGCTTTCTTGGCTGGACAGGTTGCTGATGTTTGATTTCCTCTCTCTCTGCTTGCTGTGAGAGGAGGAGATACTGAGGAGAGAAGATGCCTGTTCCACCACCACCACCGCCGCCCCCTCCCCCTACATTTGCTCAGGTAGTACACAAATGCAGGAAATCGCACTCATACATGTAGATGTAAATGTACACTCAGAAATATGATATTGTTTGTACCCTCACTGACCGTCTGCTGTCACCTTGCTGGTGTAGTTTTATGATGTGCATTTTATATTCATGTTCCTCTAGCTCATCACTGGTTAGTTCCTGACTCTGTGTGTGTCTGTGTGTGTGTCTGTGTGTGTGTCTGTGTGTGTGTCTGTGTGTGTGTGTGTTTAAACAGGCAAACACCGAAAAGCCAGTCCTGAACAAGAATGAGCAGTCAAGCAGGAATGCTTTACTGTCCGACATCAGCAAAGGAGCAAGACTTAAGAAAGCTGTGACCAATGATCGCAGTGCACCTGTACTTGACAGTAAGGGGCCTCACCTGCATGCACATGCTTGTCAGCTCATCATTAGATGATCATGATGGATTACTTGGGATACTGCTGATAAGTTACATGTATATTAATCTGTCAAAAAAATAGAGTGTAGGGAAAACTTAAAAGGTAAACAGTCATATTTTATATTTCAGTGTTCATCAGTATGAAAATCAGAAATAAAGAATCTCAGGTTATTAGAATATTTAATTATATGAGTTTGAGTAAATGACTATAAAGAGTATAAATAGTGAATCTCTCAGAGCCTCAACTGTCACACTCACTAATATCAGAAGTTTCTTACCTGGACTGAGCAGAACCAGAACTGGACTATTACTCAGTACAAAGTCCTCTTTTCAGATGAAAGTCACTTTAGTGTTTCATTAGTAAATCAGCTGCTAGAGTCTGGAGAAGAGTGGAGAGACACACAGTCCAAGTGTCTGAAGTCCAGTGTGCAGTTTCTGTGATGCTTTGAGGTGTCATGTCATCTGCTGCTGTTGCTCCACTGTGTTTAGTACAAAGTCAACACAGCATCTACCAGAAGATTTTAGAGCATTCATGCTTTCATGCATCTGCTGACAAACTTTATAGACGTGGCCGTTTAGTTTTTCAGCAGGATGTAGCACCTGCACACTGACAAAACTACTACCAGATGGTTTGCTGACCATGATATTATTGTGCTTAAATGGCCAAACTGTCACGAGCTATAAGCCATAATGAACTTTAAAAAAAAAAACATGAATGTAAAGCATTTTTAAATAAAAAATCATCACTATCACTTCCAATGTGCTCTTACTTACTGGAGTAAGAATTGATTTATATTATTTATGTCTTTAGATATATAGACAGGACCTGTGTCTCTGATAAGTCAAAGATCTGTTTTTGATAAGAAATCACCAACCAGGGATGGCGCTCCGCCCACGCAGATCACACACTGTGCGTGGGGCCCCAAACATAGATTGCTCCAGTGTGTGGCAGAGACTTAAGTGGTGCAGGGAGGCAGGATGGGGGCATACAAAGCATCTGTGCTTAAGGCACCCACATGCCTAGCACCGTTCCTGTCCCCAACCCATAATTTAAGGAAAAATAAACTTTCATAACATGACTGCACAGGAATTTGACCTCCACCTTTATCCCATGTGTGTAGTGAGCACACACACACACACTAGGGGCCAGTGAGCAAACACATACCTGGAGCGGTGGGCAGGAGCCATCATCCATGGAGCTCACAGAGCATTTGGGGGTCAACAATGTCCAATCAAACCAACCATATTTCGGTCCATTTCTTTAACCATGACTGCCTGTGCAGCATTAGTTGCCATGACAGTGTATCCTGATTTAAAAATGATTCACCATTATGACACAAAACCTGGGGTTAGATTGAACTAAGAATAGAATGAATCATAAAGTCTTGTTTTGTGAGACAGACCCATGGTCAACAATTTAATTTAAAATGGATAATAACTTAGCTGACCCCAATTATTCACGTTAATAGATCTTACACTAATTTGTGATGATGGCACTTCACCTCCTGAAGCCTCTTGCTGCTATGTGCATGTGCTTTTTGGACTTGTGCCAAATGTGTGCGTTTGTTCTGACAGAGCCCAAAGGTGGGGGAGGAGGTGGGGGAGGAGGAGGAGGAGGAGGAGGTGGTGGAAGTTTTGGAGGTGGTGCTCCTGCAGGACTTGGCGGGCTGTTTCAGGATGGGATGCCAAAGCTGCGTTCCACCAGAGATGGTAGGAATCGCACCTACACACAGACAGGTTTATGAACTTGTGCATTTGGTCATTATCTTGCTTAATGTATTTTCTGTAGTGTTTTCCTCCACACTGCCTGTAGTGTGAAAATCATAACGTTTATTGTTTGGCTGTGTACTTTCATTGCCAGCTTCTGGGATAAGTCATAGTTTTTCACTCTGCAATTTTGCTTTCTGTGGATGACTGAGAACCGTGACAGTAATGCGTTTAATATTAGACTTTTATTATGTGAATGCATAGGCCAGCTTCACTAGAATAACTGAACTATAAGTAGCTACTGAAATGTACTAATTTATGTTAATGTTGCAGAATTGCAGTTTTAATATCCCTGAAAAAAAAATCTCATTTATTTTTGCCAAGGTCAAATCGAACACTTTTGTGGATGGAAATCTGGTTTACCTTTTAATTTTCCTTTAAAAAAACAACAACAGAGGGGCCCCGAGTGGCTCAGCGGGCAAAGACGCTACCACTATGACCCGAGGATCGCAAGTTTGAATCCCGGTCATGCTGTTTGCTATCAACAGCCGGGGCCCATCCATCCATCCATTATCAACCGCTTTATCCGGGGCCGGGTCGCGGAGGTAGCAGTCTAAGCAGGGAAACCCAAACCTCCCTCTCCCCAGAC
>BRDA01058770.1:0-16092 GCA_036984385.1 Crenuchus spilurus
TAGTAGTTGGGAGTCTTACTGATTGTGTGGGGTGGGCAGGTGTCTTTATGCAGCTATCGACCTCAAATAGTTGCTTCTAATTTAGAATAATAAGTAGAGTGGAGGTGGACTTTTTAGAGGCAGACTAACTGTTCTTTGAAGGCCAGAATGTTTACTGATTGGCAGGTGTTCAAATACTTTGCAGCAGTAACACACAAATAAATTATTAAAACATCATACATTGTGATTTCCGGATTTTTTCTTGTAGATTATGTCTCTCACAGTGGACATGCACCTAAGATGAAAATTTCAAACCCCTCTATGATTTCTAAGTGGGAGAACTTGCAAATTCGCAGGGTGTTCAAATACTTATTTTCCTCACTGTTGATCTGAACGAAATACTGTAATGAATGACTATTTTTATTTATTTGACTTTGGTTAAATACAAAGTGCTATACTTTATACACCTGAACAGTATCATCCATCTATAATCTTGTGATTAATTAATGCTGGTCATGGTTGCATTGAATCCCTTACGTCTTCACCAGGTGCCGGGCAGAGCATTACCCAAAAAAAGACCCAGGATAGGGTGTCAATCCATCACTAGGGCTGAACAATACCATTAAACATAAAGCAATTATGAGAAAAAAAGTATTAACTATTACTATGTTAATTATGAAACTGGCCTGATTCTGGGTCATCATTGTAGTATTTGGGCCAAGTTTTGGCCATATCAGTGGGGTCTAACTGGGGGTCTATAGTAACAAATTAATATAGTTTTTTTGGACTTCTATTCAATGGATAAACATATTCAAATTAATCTTTCTACAGCCTATTTTTTATCCTGCCTGACCTGAGTGACTAATTCTTCCTTTCTCTTCTGCAGAAGACTGCAAAAACAAACTTAAGTGGCCAAAATGGTACATCCAGCACTCAGAAACTGAGCAAACAGAAGCAGCTTAACCTCACTGCACCAGAGCCATAAATATAACTGAGACAGCCAGTGAGAGTCATATTGACAGCAGCCAGGCCGGAGGCAGGAAGCTGGAGTCGTGCTCTGCCGTGGGTCTGCTGGGATTGTGGAAAATCACTTCTTTCCCATCCCACACAGAATCTGAGAAGCTGTCTGTGATTTTGGCCTTTGATATTGGATGGGAGTAGTGGAGATAAGTCCGGGACAGAGGTGGGTCTTTGCTTTCAAAGTGGAAGATAAAAGAGAAAAATAATAGTATTTTTCTTCCAGCATACTTCATCTTTTGACACCGAGGATATACTGACATGATTCACTGAGGGTCATAAATATCTGTCATAAATATCCGTAGAGTGTATACATTTATCTTATTCTTTTTGTTTATTGGAGCTAGCACTTATTTTGTCAGTGGAGAACTCTACAGTGGGCGAGAGGGAGAGTTATGTTCTGTTTAGCAGAATAATGGTCAGAGGCACCACGGCATCACTCAACACTGTAAACAGTGTCACTTACTAACACTGCACAGACACCCGTCCACTTGCTTACAGGGGAAACACACTCAGCCATCAAGTGTCAACAAGACCCTCAATGGCAGGGTAACAGCCACCAACAGGCCTTTCCCCAGTGTGGACACAGATACAGGGGGCTGTGGAGGATGGGCTGGTGGCCTATTTCTTTTATTGGCCTTAATTGAGCAAACTTTTAGTAAGACATTCTGAAAAAACAATAAAGCAGTCAATTTGCAGACAATTAAAAAGGCCTCATGTTGGGAAGTCGTGCTTGCTTACGACAACTGCCTGTCCCTCTGACAGGCCAATGATTGATTACCAGGCCCAGGTCCTCTTTATAACGCGATAAGCCAAATTAAACCCTTGACTGCGGGGGCCCATCTGAGGCCTGGCTGGGCAAATTAAATCTCCAGCTCTGCTGCCTCTCTCTTCCTCTCATTCTCTCTTATTTCCCTATCTTCCACCCTCCTCTCCTCCATCTATCCATGCACATCATACCAATAGACACTGTCTTACTTGGAAAACACAATCTGGGGGAGAAATAAAGAAAGGCAAACAAAACACGACATGAACGGCCTCAATCTCTCCAGCAGCTCTCTGGGGAACAGCAGCCCAGGTGAGGCAGCAGCAGCCGCCCAAGCTGAGGACATATTAAATGTACTAAAGACTTAATGAAGTTCAGGCAAGCACTGGCACTGTTGACTTTATTAGTTTACACCAGATTAATGGGGATAATCATTTAAGTGATGGAGATGGATTACCCTCTCCAAGCTGCTCTTTGGCTCGGGATCTCTCAGCCACAGCACACAGCGTGACAGGCCGAGTGAGAGATCCAGCACTCAGCAATCACTGCACCAAATGAGAAAATGTAGCCATCATGCAGACGGCAGTGATTCTGTCTGACTGTGCAAGCAAGAATAAGGACAAAGCATCATAGCCTTAAAAACAAATATTTCCCTTTTTCTCATCTAATTCAACATTTATGCTAATAAAAACAGAATAATATAATGAATTAGGGATGTTGGAAGAGTTTTGCAAACATATTTTCACTTTCTGACATCATCTGTAAATGGATGTTGCTCTTTACATTGTATGTAAAACTCATGATGACTGGACTAAAAGAAATGGCCCAAAATAATGTCTGGATCCATTGACTTCCATTAAAAGAAAAGTTCTTGTCATTTTAGAAGATATTGCGTAGTCAACACTTTTTGCACAGTCAACATTAATTCCTCCATCATATTTCTCTGATTGTATCCAGCCATCTTGTTGCTAGTCCTCCTCCTGTTTTACTTTCAACTGTTCTAGCATAACTGTCTTCTGAAGTGAACTGGTTCTTCTCATAATGTGTCCAGAATAAGAGATCTTCATCGTCATTTGGGCTTCTACTGAAAGCTAAGCTTTGATTTGGTCATTTGTTTGTTTTCTTTGCCCAAGATTCTCTCAAAACTCTACAGAATTCTTCCTGTCTTGCTATTTTAATGTCCACACAGCACATTTGTCAGTGTTAAATCAACATTGTTAATTTAACACTAGCAGAGTTGATTTAACAGAGTTGATTTGCTGTGCAGCTTCCACATCAATAAAAAGTACAGAGAAGAGTGGATGAGTATAGTCTTTAAAGGTTACCAAAATTTCATTTCCAATTACAGTCCTTCCTAAAATGCAATATTGCTGTATTACAGCACTGCAATGGAGTTTTAGTCAGATGTATAAAGTTTTAGTAAAAAACTAAAATAAAAAATGTGAATTTCATTACATTTCATGACAAAACAAAACACTTTTAGAAAAAACTTGACCTGGAAAGAAATTGATCTTTCTGTATGACTTTTTACAACAAATTAATTCAGTACTGCTGGTGCATTTTGCATTGTTATAAATATTGGTGATGTGTTTATATGCAGAAGCTCTCAATGAAAAAGAACCTACAAGCAAAGAGGCTCAGACAGGATATTGTGTCTCTGACAACAATAAAAGTGTCAGACACATATGCACATGCACACACACACACACACACACACACACACACACACACACACACACACACACACACACACACACACACAGAGAGAGAGAGAGAGAGAGAGAGAGAGAGAGAGAGAGAGAGAGGAAGGGAGAGACAGAGACTCTGCCCACAAGAAGGTTTAATTATTGTGTCTTGTTGCCCGACCCACTTTAAGATGGAAAGATAGATCTCACTGTCAAGGCTCACGACAAATAGAGACAGAGTACAGCTACTGGCATACACAACAAATGCACTACTACACTATACAATACAGTACCGCTACCCTGCTCTTCATCTGCGAAGGAGGATGAGGTACAAAAGTCCAACAAGAAACCTAGGTTTCTATTTTTGTAATTGTTAATTTAATTTTTTAATGTTTTAGACAGTGGAACAGTTTCCATCATGTGTGTGTGTCTGTGTATTTTAAATTTTAATTTCAGTATGTAGCACATTAATAATCATACAGTAAACTATAACTACATTTATTTCTGGTTGGAAAAATATACACATTGTTTCAAAGCAACAACATACAATATTGTTCAGTAATCTGTCACTGACAAATAAAAACTGCTGTGTGTTTGTGTGTAATTTATTTCAGTACAAGTTATATTTAGTCTTTTTCTTATTGTGTTCACTTAATTGCAAAAAAATCTACTTCAGATGTTGTCACACAATGATACACCAATATTTTTTTAACTCCCAGTGCTGTTCTTTCACATTATTTAAAAGGTGATTATTCATAAAGTATTTTTTCTTGTTATCAGCAGGTTTGCACAATGTCCCTCCTCAAAATGAATCACCAAAAAAGTTGTACATTATTTTAATCACTTAACAAGGTCTAGTATAAATTAGTTTGTCTAAACATTTTAAAACAGAGATTTCATAAATCATGCAATAAAGTGCATAAAACTTCAGGGGCTAATTATCAGCTTACATGTAAGTTATCTTAAAAGACATTATATTAAGCTGGCTTATTTTTCAATATGTACAAAATAGATATATTTCCCATTACAGAATATTGCTGCTCCATGAAGACTTAAATGTAAGTGGGGAGTGACTAGCATATCCCAAGTTCACATTTATCTTATTTTTGTTGGATTATAGAGGCTAGAGATTAATAAAGTTTATTGATTAATTTCTAAAGCATTATGTGTAATAAAATACTTTTTCCCCAATAAACACTAAAGAAATCTGAATTTACAGTAGAAGTGCTGCTGTCTGTGAATGTGTGAATGAGATGCAAAGTCAGTTTATAAAAAATAATGTTTTGGCTCACCTTCAGATACATTCAGACTGTCATAACAGGAATATCATGACATTTTTTGTCCATTTTGTGTCAGAAATAATGACACAATCACTGCTTTCCTCAAATGTCATGTTGTCATGTTCCTCAAACTGACATGACTGTGAAATGCATAAAATATTTTCATATATGCTGCATCTAATATTAATGCGAAATAAGCTCTGAATACACACAAAAGCCACATTTGCCTGCCTAATATAACACAAAGCTGATACAATTGTACATATAAATAATAAATAAGATGCATATCACAATGTATAGAGACTAATGAAGTCACAACAAAATGAAATTCAAAACATTACAAAAACATTTGCATATAAATTAGGACATGAATCAATAGTCTTATTCATTACTATTAGATTTTATGATACATTACCCTGCTCTTGTGTTCCTGAGTATGAGCTATTGCTCAATGCAAATCAGTTACCTCTTATCTCCACAAACATGTTTATGCCCTCTAGTGGCTGAAGAGGGAATGGACATTTCATGATGCTGTGGGTTTAAATTATGTAGTTTACTGTGTAGTATAGATCATGTTCATTATAAGACAACTATACTCTCAGAAACAAAGATCCCACCCACGATACACACAATGTATACATACTTATAATAGTACAACATGGTGCTTTGGTATAATGGTACCACATGGTTGGCTCTACTGGTTCACTTTTCCAGTAGAAAGAATCATATTTGTATTTTCATAACTTTTTATAAACAGTAAAATAAACATAAAAGTCTGGAGTCAGGACATAGTGAGTGGAGTAAGTACAAAATTAAATAAATTAACCACAACATCGTCTGATACAATTATGTTCCCTAATTGTTACCTTGAGCAATTTGGAAGCACACTTGTTCTGTAAAGTATAATAGTGGGAACTATCATACAGTTGTAGCACGGACTAGTGTGTGTGTAACACCATCCTGTTCGCTACGTAAATAAAGAGTCACACGTGTGAGACTGGTAAGCCATTAATCCTCACTCACACTCTACCATTAACGTAACAACACTGAAAGCAACAGATTTTGTACATTAAAAGCAGAGTGATCACATCTTGAGTATGTTGGTGTGTTCATGTTTTATATATTTTTTTTACCACAAAATAATAATAATAATGTCAAAATAAATAAATAGAAAATAAATTTAATGGTCAGCGATGGTAAAAAGTAATCATGATAGAATGATAAATGCAGGGTGCAGTAAGGTAAAATACACTGCCCAAAAAAATTAAGGGAACACTTAAACAACACAATGTAACTCCAAGTCAACTGCACTTCGTGAAACCAACCTGTTCAGTTAGGAAGCAACACTGATTGTGAATCAATTTTACCTGCTGTTGTGCAAATGGAACAGACAACAGGTAGAAGGGAGAGGCAATTAGCAAGACAACCCCTATACAGGAGTGGTTCTGCAGGTGGTGACTGTAGACCTTTTCTCTGTTCTCATCCTTTCTGGCTGATGTTTTGGTCACTTTTGCATTCTGTCAGTTCTCTCACCATAGAGGTAGCATGAGGCGATGTCTACAACCCACAGAAGTTGCTCAGGTAGTGCAGCTCATTCAGGATGGCATATCAATGGGAGCTGTGGCAAGAAGGTTTGCTGTATCTGCCAGCACAGTGTCCAGAGTACGGAGCAGATACCAGGAGACAGGCCAGTACACCAGGAGACATGGGGGGGGGTGTAGGAGGGCAACAACCCAGCAGCAGGACTGCTACCTCCTCCTTTGTGCAAGGAGGAACAGGAGGAGCAGAGCCAGAGCCCTGCAAAATGACCTCCAGCAGGACACTAATATCCATGTTTCTGCTCAAACTGTCAGAAACAGACTCCATGAGGGTGGTATGAGATTTTGAGTATGATTCCAAATCCAGACCTCCAAGAGATAATAATTTTGATTTACATTGATCATTTTTATGTTATTTTGTTTTTAACGCATTTCACTATGTAATAAATAAAGATTTTCATTGAGATCTAGGATGTGTTATTTTAGTGTTCCCTTTAGTTTTTGAGTAGTGTACATTACCAGTCCAAATGTTTGTGGATGATTTCTTCTTGTAAATGCATTCAAATAGTTTAAGCTGCCTCCATTGCTGACCCAGATGTGCAGATACACAGCTTGTCTAGTTCTTGTAGAGAAGTACTGCCAACAGAATAGGACTCACAAATACACATAAACCTATTAGCACCATGTTTAATGCCATGAGTGGGCTAGAGACATATAAAGCCTCTCAGCATTGAGCTGTGGAGCAGTGGAACTGTGTTCTCTGTTCCATCCAATACTTTTGGGATGAGTTGGGGATAAGGTGGTGATGAACATCCAACATCCTGAATTCACTAAAACTCTTGTTGCTGAATGCAGTTAAATCCTCAAAACAATGCTTCAAAATCAAGTAGAAAGTCTTCCCTGGACAGTAGAGACAGCTACTCCAACAAAAACAGCATAAACTCTTTTTAATACCCTCAATTTCATAACAAACAATTAATGAGCAGATGTTCCAATACTTTAGTCCATATAGTATAGTTCCCTACTTTACCATCATCAACATGATATATCTAATACTCAGGTTCACTGATCATTATGGAATGATAGATAACAGGTTGTGGATGTCGTGACACCTGTTTTTTTCACCACCACTGAAAAGAAAATCAGGTCTGTAAGTTTCTCTACAATAAATGAGCTTGTTGTTTACCATGAAATATCTAGACAGTGGTTATGTGTAGAGCCTAGCGATGGATTGTTGCCCTGTCCTGGGTTTAGATAAGATAGTGTAATGCCCTGCTCTTTGCCCAGTGAAGGGGTTGGGGACTTACTGTACATAAATTAAATGATTATTAATGATTAATAAATATTAATAGTATTCATATTTTATTAATAATTGCTAGTTACTATTAATAATAATCTAATAATAACTATTAACAGTTTTTATTATTAATAAAATAATAATACTCATATTAATTATTAATAAAAATATTACTACATTGTTAAAAATTAATACATAATACATAAATTTGACATTTAATAAAACTCAGTTTCAGTTCCCTGTGTTTTCTAGTAGTTCTTGTAGTTTAATATTGTTACTTTTAAGTTCAGTGTTCTCTTTGTGATTTGACTGGTTGTAAAGCATGTAGCATAAAATTACCACCCAGTTTAGTGTTTCACTTTTTTTTTTTTTTGACCCCAATAGACCTCATTTACATAGAATTATACCTGGATTTATATATACTTATTATATACAAAGAATGATCAAATCCCTTACTGGTTTCTGATTGACTGTTTGTGGTGAATTCTGAGTTCAAGAGTATAAAAAGATTTGCAAGCCTGATGGAAGCATGCCCACAAACACTCCACTGAACTAAGACAGGATATCAGGGAGTGCTGCTGAATGGGGCTCTCCTACTTAAAAAGTGTGCTTTTGACTGTGAACCAGATGGAGTGACAGTGGGGATGGCCAATCACACCTTAGCAACAAACAGCAGAGCCAATTGACAAACTTGTCTGTGCTCTAAAGGGAAACAGGCTTCAGCTTGAGCAGCCTGATTTACACTGGGTCCTAGTGCTTGACTTCTCTTCCTTTAGTGTAGCGTAACAGTGTGTTTTTGGATGGTAAAAACTGCAGGGGATCAAAACTCTCTTTTGAAAAAGTGAAGGGGACATGTCCCCCATATTACGTCTGTATCCAGTAATAACATAAAAACACAAAAATTATCAGAACTGTAGGAAGAAACCTCAGGAGGAACCAGACTCTCATAGGGGTGGCATCCTCCTCTGGTGAACTTATGACCAGTTCTTGATAGACAGTCATTTTACTGTCTTATGAGGCTGTTGTGTTCATGTGTACGTATGGTGACAATATAGTAAGAATGATGCAAGTAAGTGGTGAATGGTAGTAATAATAGTAATAGTACTAATAATAATGGTAGTAGCAATTAGAGTCAATATAAATTTCAGTGTGTTTGACAGGGAAGGACAGTCTGCTAATCTGGAGCAGGTCATAGTATTTGTTTGGTGAGCAGTGGTTTAAGTCAAGCAGCAGTTCTTCCACTTGGTCACAAACAGGCTACTGATTGAATTATGCAGAAATGTTTGAACTGAATAGGTGGAATTGAATTTTTGGTGTAAATATCACAGACACAGAATGCACAGATACATTTGTTAACTCAAATTGTATTTCTCTGTGCTCTGTGTGTCTTAGTGAGTGGTCAGTGGCAGCAACTCTGATGTGGTATGACCAAGTGGGAGAAGAGCGAATCAGACAGCTGGCAGGCAGAGTGTGTGACAGACCATTACTGCAGACAGGCCCATAACTCACCCCGATAAGAGCTGCTGCTGACACGGCTTCAACCAGGCCTCAGAGAAAGAGAGCCAGAGAACAAGAAAGTGTGTGTGTGTGTGTGTGTGTGTGAGAGAGAGAGAGAGAGAGAGAGAGAGAGAGAGGGCATAAACCCACACAGTTAGCACAGCAATGCCAGTTATCCCCAATGTTGACAACTTAAGTACTGTGTCTGTGTGGCTCTTTGCCCCCTGCTTCTCTCTTTCAGTCTCAATGCCTCAGCTTCCCTCTTCTCAATTCTCAGTAAAACATTTACTGCACTTTTCTAATCCACTTTCCTCAGCCCTCCAGGCTTTACAGCCTGCAATTTCCACAAAACAACTGATCACAATGTGATTCTATCTAAAAAACAATGGCCAAAGTAATTAGAGTAGGAAGAATTTTGGTATCTGTGGGTCATTTCTTTATTTATATGTTTTTACAACAAAATGAAACTGCACTCATCTCATATATTCTAATAAAATAAAGGCTCATAAATAGTTATTGGATTGAAAGCAAGATTCTGTCTTCAGGTGGTATATATCCTTTACATTATGTGGAAGCTAAACTGTAAAGTGCTTCTTCTTACTTCCACTTCATTTACATAAATAGATCTTTAAAGAACCCTCTATAGAAAGGCTCTGATGGAACCAAATATGGATACTGTTTTACATACATTTTGGCAGCTTTATTTTAAAAATAATTATTTTCAGAGATTGTTTCAAATCATGACAATCATGATAGTTTAATGATGTCATTTTCTTGCTTTGTCATTTTGCTGTACACTCATATTTCACTTTCTTTGCATGCTCTAAGATGTCTAATTCAGCTCAAAGATAATTTGGTAAGTGGCTAAGAAACAGGAATATTGGTACTCGAGTAAGTATGAGAACTGAGAAACACTGTATTAGATTATGGTCAGTGAACCATATGAATAACCCTGTAAGCTTTAATCATGAAATGATTTCAAGAAAGCTTCAGTCCTTTGACATTTTGACACATCCAGAATCTATTGCTCACAGCATATTATATATATATATATATATATATACACACACACAAACTTCACTTTACTTCTTTATGAATTTTGTATGTATCCTCTGGTGCATGCAGTGCATGGATGGATCTGATTTTATAAATCAGGATTTTTTATTCATTTTTTAAAATTATAATTTATATAGTAATAAATAATGTAAGAGAATTGAGCACTTAATTACACACTAATGATGAAGAGGCCTTAAAAACATTGTATCAAATATGATATATTTGGATTTATATGATTAAGATCAATCTTATCATGATCTAGTCCTCCACTCCCAGCCAAAACAGGGCAGCTCAGGTTGCTGCTGCTGCCACTGTGTATAGTACTCAGCAGGTTGAGACAGTGTGCAGACCTGTCCCTGTGGGTGCTGAGTAGCACTTCCACACAGCCCTGGGTCAGTTGCTAGTGATAACACAGGGTCAGAGGTCAGCCCCCACAGTGGATCTCCTTACGTCCACACAGCTGCTGGAGAGCAGCTCAGTAGTCTCCACTCTCATAATATTCACACATCTTTATCAAAACGTAGTGGCATATTTACTAACACCCTGAGGTTACAGTTACTAAGAACTATAGAGTTCAATTCCAAGTGAAATCCAAAAGACTAAATGCATTCTTTCACATCTAAGCTCAGACGATGGCTGTTGTTGAAAAGTTTGTGAAAATAACATGAAAAGATGTCAAGATGTCAGGTGGGATAAATATTTATATTTACAGTTACAGAAGAGAATGATTATCACTGCCACATCAAAAAAGTTTCATTATTGTTGCTAATTAAAGGTAAATGTAAAAATATTAATCAGACAAAAATTAACATTTCTAGTCTTTTTTTCTGTGGTGATCAGTTTGGCATATAGCTTGTGATAATCAGAAATCCAGAATCTCATTTACTTGAATATTTTGAGTTTGAGTATCAAACAGTATCAACATTACAAAATATATGACAGTTTACCATTTAGAATGAAATTATGTACATAAATGAACTTTTTCACTATATTATGTTTTTGGAGAACATTAGTTTGGCTTTGTAACTGCTGTGATTACAGCTCTGAAGGTTCTTTAAGAGCAAGACTGCATAGCAAAGAAAAAAGAGGCTATAAGCTTCAGTTCTGATTTTAGATGTAGAAGTACTGCAGTTTTATAAGTCACTCAGCACTTAAGCAGCTTTATTGACCTGGTACTTATATACGTCCTGTTGGTTTATGAAGAAAAAAGCAATTTTACATAAACATAAATTTCACTTTTATGTCAAAGAATAGTTCTGTAATCAAGGGTGCTACTGCAAATACATGGATTAGTCATCTCCATACTACCATGTCATATACTATATATATAGCGATTCTGGATTTCTGATTTTCATGAACTATAGTCAGAGTGGTCATTAGAAAGTGAAACAAAATAAGCTTGAAGCTTGAAATTTCACTCTGTGTGTAATGAAAATAAAATATGGCAGTTTACCTTTTTGAAATAAATTATTAATACAAATGTACATTTTCACATTTTTACCAGAAGGAGAACTTTTTCAGTGTTGCTCAGTATTGCATAGCATGTGAAATGGTGGTGATGGTCATGGTAGTAATGGTGGTGATGGTGGTGTATGTATGTGTGTGTGGCGGGGGTAGGTTGTGGGTTATTATTCATTGCACCATAAATGTTCCATCACTAGGTGGCACTAGACGTCTATCATAGCAGTGCACTTCGCACTTCTCCTAAAGGTCCAAAAATACTTTTAGCCGACACACGATGGCGCCCTAGACATTTAACTGACCTAAAGTGTCCACTCATGAGTCATGAATCTAAAACACAAGAGCATGTGAGTCAACATTACATGTTAATTAACTATAATTGTTGTTTTATTAATAACAATTATACTTATTTCTTTTATCATTATAATTAATTAAAGTGCTGCCAAGTCGATTCTGACTCCTCCTGAAAATATCAAGTGTTTCTCCAGAACTTTTAGTCCTCTGTCTGTGTCTTTAGGTTTCTTAATGGCTAGTTCATGATTCCTCTGATTGTATCCATCCATCTTCTTACTGGACCTCTTCCACTTTTATCTTTAGCTGTTCCAGTCTATCTGTCTTCTCAAGTGAACTGGTTCTGCTCATTATGTGTACAAAATAAGAGATCTTCTGGGCTATGGGCTTCTAGTGGAAGGAGAACTTTGCTTTGGTTAAGGATCCATTTATTTGTCCAAGGTTCTCTGAAAACTCTTCTCCAACACAAAAATTCAGTCATCAATGTTCTTCCTGTCCTGCTTTTTATTATCATGTACATAAACATCTATCTGATCATTTTCATACCCAAATTTCAGAAGGTTGAGTGTCTCTTATGTTTACTCTAATAGCAAGGCTGGCCTGAATCTGGACCAATATAACAAATCAAATTCCTTATATACATAAACAGTGTCATTAAGCATAATGCAAATACTAATAATTATGATCAATCTTGTTATAATACAGTATTTAATATAATTGTTAGAGTTGTGAGAATAGCTCAGCCACCTCTAAAGCTCCACTGTCACTAGCCTACACTGGATTAACATAGGCTGTATTTTGTCCCCATACCTATTTAACCTGGATACTGAACATGTGAGAAAAGCAGGATTAGAGGAAGATGACCAGGTTTCAAGACTGGCAGAGCAAAAATCAACAACCTTTGATATGCAACACAACACGTCATAGCAGAACATCAAGAAGATGTGAATACCCATGCAAAGAAGAACAGAGTGACAAGATGAGCATTAATCTCAATATGAAGAAGACAAAAGATATGACAACAGAAAAGACATCTAGCTTCACTGATGATAGAGAAAATGTTGATGTGGTGGACAGCTTTTGCCTTTTTGGGTTAATCATTATCAAAAAATGGGTGCAGCAGCCAGAAACAGACACTCAGCAGAACAAGCATGAAGAAACTGGAAATCTTCAAATGTAAGAACTTGCCTCTTTAAACAAAGAATAGAAGTGTCCTGTTGTCTTCTCCGTTGTTCTTCATGAAAGCTGGACAAAAAAAGCAGGGTTAAACATTTAAACTCCAGGTGTTGGAGACTTTTGAGAGAACCATAAATGGATCCTCAACCAAATCAAAGCTCACTTTTCAGTAGAAGCCCAGATCACCAAACTGAAGATCTCTTATTTTGGACACAATTTGAGAAGAACAAGTTCAGATGAGAAAACAGTTATGTTGGAACAGTTGAAGGTAAAAGAGGAAGAGGAAAAGCAACAAGATGGATGTATACAATCAGATAAATCATGAATGAGACTTTAAGAAACTTGAAGACCCCAACAGAAGACAGGATGTTGTGGAGAAACACTATGGTCACCAAGAGTCAGAATAGATGGCACAATAAGACAGCATTTGACATACATTGTTAAGGTTTTTCCATTTTCACTCAGTGGACATCATGAGCTCAGGTTATTACCCTGTGAATTATGCATGGTTTTGTTTATTTATTGCTTAAAAACCTTTTGTTTACTTAGTATTGTTCCTGCTTTGAGAGTGGACAGTAGAAAGCAGTAATGCAGTTTTGTTAAATTGTGTTACAGTTGTTACCGTCATATTAGTGTTCATAATTTTATCTTATTCACAATTTATTTAAAAATATTTTACCTATTGATCAATGACTCAAAACCACAAAGTTAAAAAGTGGCTCAAAAGTGGCTCAAAAGTGCCACTATCATGCCTACTATCATTCCTGAGTTCTGTTTTTCTTTGGGTTGTGAGGTTGTGAGACTGTGATTTGAAAAAAAAAAAATATCAACATCATTTTATGGTGGTATGTGGGCCAGATAGGACCAGAACTGGGCCATCATTTGTTGGTTTTACTTTTTTGATCAGAAGGTAAAATGACTGAACATTTGTCAGTGAAACAGATGGATACATACCAAAATAAGCCAACATTGAAAATGTGTGCAATCTTGCCACTTACAGTAATATGCAGAAAACAGTATTGTTTATAGCAGAATAAACAGGCATGATGTTTTGTTATTGACATGCTCCCGGTTATTCTGGGCTCCTCAAGTGTTCCCACAACCACAGTTTGCTTTAATTATGATATTTCCATTAAGACTGTCCTTACAAAAGTATGGTAATAATAACATCATGTTAGTGTCTATAATTGTTCTGTAACACAAATGATAAAAATGTATCAATGTACCAAAATACATAAATGTCCCATTAGTAAAAATGTGTCCATGTACCAATGTTTAAAAAGTACCAATGTACCAACAGTAAAAATATAAATGTGTGAATGCACCAAAGTGTGTATCAATGCTAAAAAGCGACAAATGTACCAATGGAAAAAAATGTACAAATATTTCAATGGCAAATGACTTCTGTGTAAAATTACTTACTAAATTTACTATACACTAAAATTCATGCATACACACATATATACACATACTGTATATACTCATACATACATATACACATGCATACTGTATATACACACACATACACACACATATATATATACACACACATACATTCATACATGTAGACACACACATATACTTACATATATACATACATACATATGTACATGTACATACTCAGGTCTGTTCTTTTTTATTGGAACTCAAATACACTACACAGTTACAGTTACTGTACCAATTTTATATCTCACTTTATATCTCAGTTTATTGAAGCTGTATGTGTAGTATTTCAATAATAAATTATATCTAACTTTTATTTGTTTTATTATTTAATTGTTTTGCTGAATTTAGTGAAACATAATCAAGTTATGCCAGAAAGAAACAAATCCACAATGAATCTGAATATAACAGTTCTTAACAAGCAGTGTTTCAGGAGTCAACTCTAAATCATCACTGTAATCTAAATGGCAAGTTTATTTAATTACATGCACACTGGTCTCGAAAGGTGATTTAAACAGAATCATTAATGGTGAACTATATAAGAGTTGACTTATTCTGAAATTTAAAAGAAAGTGTATTGTAAGTTTAGATTATTATAGAAGATGAGTTTTTATGCTAGAACTAATAACTTAATGACTTTGCAGTGTTTGTAATGCCCTTGCATTTGGACGGTGTGAATGGGATGCTTAATGAACAGTGTGGTTTGTCTTAAGGGTATGAGACTGGCCAAGATAAAGAGAGTCTCATATATCTGCTTGGTAGTTACAGGGTTGATTAGACTAATAGGGGACGGTGCCGTGCTTTGCATATTTACAGCATTTAACACAGTGACTGGAAGTCAATCAGCATAGCTACACCAGAGTATATAGCACACAACTAGCGCCCCCTGTGGCAAACAAAACCTATGCAAACCAATCATTTTTTTCAGTTCTTATATCTCTGATATCTCTGATATTTGGTATTATATTGACATATTATATATATGTCCAAAAGTATTGGCACCCCTGAATTGTTTTCCAGAAAATGAAGTATTTCTCCCAGAAAATTATTGCAATTACACATGTTTTGTTATACACATGTTTATTTCCTTTGTGTGTATTGGAACAACACAAAAAACAGGGGAATAAAAGGCAAATTTGACATAATTTCACACAAAACTCCAAAAATGGGCCGGACAAAACACCCTCAACTTAATATTTGGTTGCACACCCTTTGGAAAAAATAACTGAAATAAACCGCTTCCTATAACCATCAACAAGCTTCTTACACGTCTCAACTGGAATTTTGGACCACTTTTCTTTTGCAAACTGCTCCAAGTCTCTCATATTTGAAGGGTGCCTTCTCCCAACAGCAATTTTAAGATCTCTCCACAGGTGTTCAATGGGATTTAGATCCGGACTCAATGCTGGCCACTTTAGAACTCTCCATCGCTTTGTTTCCATCCATTTCTGGGTGCTTTTTGAAGTATGTTTGGGGTCATTGTCCTGTTGGAAGAGCCATGATCTAGGACACAAACCCAGCTTTCTGACACTGGACCCTACATTGCAACCCAAAATCCTTTGGTAATCTTCAGATTTCATGATGCCTTGCACACAGTCAAGGCACC
>BRDA01058776.1:0-12298 GCA_036984385.1 Crenuchus spilurus
ATGAACATTATAGAACATTATAGAGCACTTTTTATATAAACAATAGAAGTAATATCGCCCCCTACACTTCCTGTAGAGTATTACAGTCTGTCAGACTGACTGTGTGGATCATATGAACATTATAGAACATTATAAATTATTATAGAACTTTATAGAGCACTTTTTACATAAACAATAGATATATCTCACGAGTGATGTATGATATATTAGGGAGGAATGGCAGTGGCTGCAGTCTGTACGTTCTCTGGAGGACACAGAGGAAGTGTTTGCTGATGAGCACAGCGCTCCACATCGCTTCCTACTGGATTTACGCAATGCAGCCAAAGAGCTGCTTGGACACATCAATATTCCCAACAATCAGGTATGTACAGTAAACAGATGAAAAATGTTTAAAGTAAAGAAAAAGAGTTGGAGTCAGGAGACACAGGTGTAATGACAGCTGCTGTATTTGTATCCAGTTAATAAAGCAGGTCTGTACTGTAGAATCGCAGAGTCTGATCTTTGGAAGGTTTGTTTTTACTCTTGAATTATGTATCACAGAGAGTTATTAAAGGTGCTGCCAGGTGGTTACTGTGGTCTCACCAGTATTTGCTAAGATTTTATGAACAAAATTCAGTATAAACACTTAAATAACTGCAAGATTTTATCCAAGAAACAAAACAAAACATGCCACAGAAACCTTAAAGGCACAGTATGTAGTTTCCAGCGACATCTAGTGGTTTAGTTTCAATACTGCAACCAACTGAAGACTCTTTCCACAGCCCCTCCCTTCCAAACATGAAGGAGTCTCTACGGTGGCCATAAGAGGTCATATATCTTTGATACTCCTGAACGCGATGTCTAATAGCAGCTTTAGAGCTAGTGATATGTCAAGTGGTAAGATTAATTTTAATGATAAATGTATGAAATGTAATATGTAAAATGATCATAGCTACAATGCAGACGAAACATATTTTCTGCACTTCAGTAGTGCTATTGTAAACATTAGCTGTTTTCTGTACAAAGTAATAAAGTAAACACATCAAACTGCTTCACTTCAGTAGTGCTATTGTAAACGTTAGCTGTTTTCTGTACAAAGTAATAAAGTAAACACATCAAAAACTGCTTCACTGTAGACAGATAATGCAGGCAGCACAGACATTTTTCTCTAGTCAAGGTAAGCTTGTCATGCTCTGAAGAAGCACTTCAGCCGATAAGAGTTCACACGAGCTCATATTAGCTAAGCTCGCTAACTAGCGCGCAGCTACAAATCTCCCGTTCCACCTTAAATGCTGCAGTAGTGTTCAGCTCCTATGTGCTACAATGTCCTGCAGCACCATTTAAGGTGGAATGGGGGAAAAACACTGCGCACATGAATATGAAGCTAAGTTTCATGTTTTCTTTTCTTTGACGATTGAAGTTGTGTTTTCTCTTCTTGACGAGCAGAAGAATGTTCCGCCATCTTAACAAATAAACCAAAAAACCTTTATTCTTGCTTCTCCTCCGTGTATTTCTTCTTATTGAGGTATATGTTTATTTCTTCTCCTGTTCTATGTCAGCCAACGGTAAAACAAAGCTACAGCGCCATCGAATTTGAGTGGCCAATTCGTCATTACAACACAAACGGTTTTTGCCTCGTTTGTCCTTTTAGAACTACTGTAGAAACATGGTGATGCAACATGGCGGCCTCAGTCAGTGTTCGACCCGCGACCACTGTAGATATAAACAGCTTATTCTAAGGTCAAATAATCAAACGACTTCTTAGTTTGTAATGATTAGATTAGTGTTTTTAATCATTTTTTTAGTGATTATCTTAAATTCTGCTAAAAGATAACCCGAAATATTACATACTGTACCTTTAAAGGGTCTAATTTTAAATGTATAGAGCATGTATCAGAACATGTGTTTAGATATTTGTGACAGAAGCTTAGATAAGCAGAGGCCCGTTTGTCAGAGTGAGTCAGACAACTGCACCACAAATGACGCAATCTGTCATTCATATGGTAATGACATGGTAATGATGAACATTTCACTGGTGGAGTAAAAGCTGTGGAATGTGTGGAATGTGAATCTGAACAAAAGAGCTCTCTCATAAATATTCAATCTAGGAGCCAGTGAATGAGTGAAAACAGAGTGTCGCCTCACATTAGTTAAAACAACTGTAATGAGCAGTGTGTAGCCAACACCTCTGTTTATTCAGTTCTGAGCTCAAAAGTCTTGACTAGAAATGTTTAGAGTGTGTTTTCACAACATATCAGCACATCTGAAAACAGGTTTACGTTTAGAGCAGATTAAACAGTTACTACAGTGTTGTTGACCAGGTGTACTGACCCAGTAAACACACATTTATGAGATGTAGTCCATTACGTGTGTGTTTGCTCCTCTGCACTATGTCTTAGACATCACCAGTGAAGCTGCATTTTAATGTAATCATCTTTCCTACGTCTCAGAGACGTCTCAAAGATGTGATATTACAATGTGTCCAGTATCTGCACCTGTACCTGATGACAAGTCTAAGGCTTTCTCAGACGTCTTAGACATAAGTGTGTGCTATATAATTATTGTAATTATTATAGTTAAATAATAATTATTATTACTGTGTCAGATTAGACTCACTACACTGAGCTGATCACCAGGATATACAGGATACTCTAATAAACTAAACCAGACACTGATACTTATCCTAGTGTGTACGCCCAGCTGCTGAGCTACACCTTTCTCTGAGAGCTCTGAGATATAGGCGAGCAGTCTATAATTGAACTAACAGGGATCATGGTTAGGTTACATGATCAGAAAGCTGGATAACTGCATTAACTTTAGTGTTTACATGTTTAACACACAGCAGACAGAATCCACATCAATTCAACTGACCTGAACATTGTCACCGAGCTGTTCCACAGTTGAGCCAGTGAAGTGATCCAGAATCAAACTTAAGTCTGATCATTTATTTCTTGTGGCCCAGAAGAAGAAGCTCTGTTTTGTCACTATTTTAAAGGAGGAAGTCATTTTTTAATGCCAGTCTGTATTTTCAAAATGAAAAAGTCTCCTACAATGACGACTTTATACTTTCTCCGTCCTGGTCTCGGCTCTGGACTGTTGTCTCCTCAGAACTGACCCGTGTATCGACAAAACTAACACTGTTTTCTCCGGTTTCTCTTCTTTCTCTCAGGCACAGGATTTCCGTATTTACCTTCAAGAAGTTGTGGAGTTTGGTGAGGGTGTGTCCTTCCTGTTGCTCCTCCCCCCATGTGAGGAAGTTTGCACGCCCCCTGGACAGAACAACCCCTACTCCCCCCGGTCTGGGTTTTTCACTCTACCACTGCAGATCTTTGAGCTGGGTGAGAACGCTCGCTCTCATCTCACAGGAAATTCAGTGAGTCCTGTGAGGACAACTTCTTGTTCTGAGAGAAGCTGACAACTCGGTGACAGTGAAAGCAAAAGTCATCAACCTTATAGCAACTTCACAAGAAAGAGACAACAATCTTACAATTTTACTGACAATTACCCGTAAGGCCAAGTAAAAAAAAAAAATTGGTGATCATCCTTTTTCACCAAAATTTTGGGTCGGGGGGGAGGTGTTTTTTTTTTTTTTTTTTTTTGTTGTGGCGGCTTTTGGGGGTGTCGGCCAATCAAATGGCTGCGTGTCGTACGGTATTTGCATAAAGTTCTCTTGTGTGTTTATGGGGTCTATTTTGTAATTATTTGGGGTCTTTAAGAGGAGATTTTTGTATGTGTAATGATTGTTAGTTGTAGTCTAGTCTCTATGAGTTATTTTTAGTGTGTTTTAGTTAAGTTACCGTTAATGTGTGTCTTAGTCAGTTATTCTGTCTTATTTATAGAACCGGCCCTCCGTCTGCTTCTCTGTGTGTGAGTCTGCGCGCACGCTGCGATAATAGTTATTATAATATATTACAGTTAGTTAAAATAATCCATTGTATTTTATTTCATTAGATAACAGGGAAATGAAACGAATTTTATTGGCCGACTGCAGTGTTTTTACGATGCTGGCCACTGCAAAAGCCATGATTTGCATCACAAAAACGACCGGCCATTGGTATTGACAGTTAAGTGTACTGATTTGGGTCACGTCATTGGAAGCATGCAAAATTTGAATGATTCTAGGCCAGACTAGGGTGTTTGGCGCGTTTTTTTGTGTTAAAAAAAAAAAAAAAAAAAAAAACGGTCGGGTGCTTTTTAGAGGGTCGGGCGGGGATGATCACCAATTCTTTTTTTTTACTTGGCCTAAGAAAGAACATATCCCAAAGACCTCATTTACTTCTCAGAAAGATTTAAAAGCTCTCATTAACTTCTCAGTAAAATCCTAAAGATCTCCTTTACTTCTCAGAAAGATTTAAAAGCTCTCATTAACTTCAGTAAAATCCCAAAGATCTCATTAACTTCTCAGTAAAATCCCAAAGTTCTCCTTTACTTCTCAGAAAGATTTAAAAGATCTCATTCACTTCTCAGTGAGATCCAAAAGATCTTAAATTCTCAGTGAGATCCCAAAGAGCTCACTGGCTTCTTAGTAGCCTCCACAAAATCTCTTTAACTTCTCGGTAGCATTGCAAATATCTCATTAACTTCTCAGTAAGGTAAAACATATCTCCTTAACATCTCAAGGAAAGATAGAAACAAAAATGAGACTTTAGTGTACAGCTGAGATCTCTTGCTCAGATGTTTTCTCCTGAGAAGCTCAGTAATATCATGTGTCCTCTTGAGTTAATTGAGTTTATTGAGTTAACAGATCTCAATAAAGTCTCACTCTGTGCTCATATTTGCTCCAATAATAACACTAAAGTTATGTAACAGAGGTATCTCAGTATGAACTTTTCATCTAGGACTAGGAGTCTGCCCTATTATAATGATGACTTGGTCCAGAAAAACTAATGTTTCATTTTAGTCTCATGATTTTTAATTTGAGTCAATAAAGAGAAAACTACTGAGACACTGAGTTGTTCCTGTCAGATGTGTGTATTTATGTATGGTCCATCTCTCTGTCTTTCTCTCTCTAGTTCACTTCGAGACATACTGTCCTGGGTTTATCAGTCAGTACTGTCGTGTATCTGCTGTTTTGGGGCTGGAGTCTCTGATGTCTCAACAGGCTTTGAGAGAAGCTTTCTCTGAGTCTGAGCTTCACACAGCCAAACAGAAACACGACAAAATCCAAGAGCTTTTACAGGTATTAGATTAGCACCGTTTACCTGCTCTCAGCACAGAGATGTGTAATCTGGTCTGCAGAGCTCTAGTGTGACTGCATGCTGAAGACTGAGACCATCTAATAAACACACCAGTACTTTATGCATAAGACTGACATCACATACACACTCAGAGAACAGTCACTGGAGTGTTTCTCACAGTTCTAAGTAAGTCTGTGAACATAACCATATGTTCTAGACCTTAATCAATAAAACACTGATATGGGGGTGTACCTATTAACTGATAAGTGCCTAATAAGTGTAACAATAAGTCTAATAATAAATCTAATAATGAATTGAATATGGAGTTTTTTAACTATTTTTAAATTAATTCATTATTTAATTAATTTTTAATTAATGAGTTTGTCTTCATCAAGACTCAGGGAAGAAAAAGTCAGTTAGCATGAGGAGAAACCAACGAGAGGGACCAAGACTCAAAAATGAGAAACCTAAGAACATGAAGAACATCTGAGATTAAAACGTAGAGACAACAAAGAACCAATGAGAAGGAACCAAGAAGAGCCCGTGAGACTCAAAAGTAGAAACATTATAAGACCGTGAAGTTCCACAAAGAGGTACCAAGACTAAAGGAAAAGCTTCCAAAGAACATGGTAAAGAACCACTGAGAAGAGCCAATACTTAAAATGTGAACATCCTGAAGAACATCAGGAAAAACCACAAGTTAAAAGAGGTCAAACTAACCAGATGAGGAAGAACCTTGGAGAGGAACTGGGACTCTTAAAGGGAGGCCATTCTGCTTTGACTTATTAAATAACGCACTGCAGAAGTGTTGTAGATGTCTTTGGATGCTTTAACCACCTCCACTTCCATTAAAAGCTCAATCAATCAGTCAAAATGTATTTATATAGCTTTTTTTATAACTGACGTCACGAAGCAGATTTACATCATTAGCGTCAGACAATGTGAATCAAAACCAAAACCCGATGCAAGCAAGCCAAAGGCGACAGTGGCAGGAAAAACTCCCTCTCGGCTGGAGGAAGAAACCTCATGAGGAACTAAGGCTCGCCTCCCTCTGGGGTCAAATTAAAAGTGTAATAGCCTGAAAGCGTCAGTGTGATCATTGGTAGCAGGAGTCCATTTCTACTTCAGTGTAATTGATGGTGGTGGT
This sequence comes from Crenuchus spilurus, assembly GCA_036984385.1. Classification (NCBI taxonomy): domain Eukaryota; kingdom Metazoa; phylum Chordata; class Actinopteri; order Characiformes; family Crenuchidae; genus Crenuchus; species Crenuchus spilurus. The sequence goes on from BRDA01058776.1 coordinate 6,304, forward strand.
AATGACGAGGGTCCGAGGTTGGCAGAGGTACATATAGGTGAGCGGTGACTGCCAGAAGTAGACGTAGGTGAGCAGTAGGTCTGGTGTGGACCGCAGGAGAATTCAGCCACCAATTTACCATCAGTGGCCACTTCCTCAGAAAAGAGAGAAAAACAAACAGTAACGAGAAACAGTTAGGCTGAGTGCAGCAGAAAACATAAGTGAATATTTGCAATAATGAAATGACTCCGGCTGATCTGATTGAGACAAACTGACTGGAAGGAAGGAAACCAGAAAGAACACGGACATTAGAGCATCACTAGACTGTGATATCCGTTCATATCATCATCCTCAAACCTCAAACCTGTGGGCACAGCATCGCAGAGCATCATATGAGATTACTGGGATTCCCCGTGTTCATGAATTCCTGAAATGACACTCTTAAACTAAAAAGAAGAGCTTAATTGCAAAAAGCTAAACTGAACAGGTGGGTTTTGAGTCTAGATTTAAAAGTATAGACTGTGTCTGCATCCCGAACACAGGCTGGAAGGTTATTACAGAGTTGAGGGGCTGTGTAAGAGAAGCATCCATAATCTAATCTTGAAGTAATAAAAGCATGTACTAATTTTTCTGCGTCAGGTAGAAAAAGGGCATTTCTTAACCTAGAGATGTTACGAAGGTGTAGAAAAGCTATTTTTGTAATGTGACTTATATGCTGATCAAATGATAATTCTGAGTCAATCACGACACCCAAATTTTTAGCTGATGAGCTGAGATGAGCAGGGGAGTCAGCAAAATTAAGCATCAAGTCTGATACCTTATTTAAAGCTGATTTTGGACCTAGGAGGACCCTTGGACCTCTGTTTTGACACTGTTTAGTAAAAGGAAGTTGTGCGTCATCCAATCCACATCTTTTACACAGTCCTCCATTATTTTTAGTGTTGGTTTGCTGATATGTAAAGTTGTGTGTATCAGCGTAACTATGGAAGGTAATGCCATGTCTGCTAATAACTCTGCCCAGTGGCAGCATATATAGTATGAATAATAGAGGTCCTAAATTGGAGCCTTGAGCGATTCCAAATCTAATTTCTGTATGAGTAGAGGAGATATTATACTGGTAGCATCTATACCGGCTTGACCTTAGTGCTGCCTTTGACATTGATCATACTATTCTACTAGAAAGACTAAATAACATGCTTGAAATCACAGAAACAGCCCTTTCATGGTTTAAGTCCTACCTTACAGACCACGAGGCCTTGATCAGACGCAAGAAGGAGGTCATTTGTTATCTTAACTAAAGCCGTGTCAGTGCTATGGTGCGACCTAAAACCTGATTGAAATTGTTCATATATGTTGTTTTTATGCAAGTATAAGCGAAGATATTAGATAAAAATGGCAGGTTTGAAATAGGCCTGTAATAAGACAATATGCTAGGATCAAGATTTGGTTTCTTGATCAGGGGTTTAATAACTGCTAGTTTAAATGCTCTGGGGACGTGATGCACTGATAAGTGCCCTTCTATATTCTACGGCCTGTCTTTGCAGGCACAGTGAAATACTTCCAGTTTAGTCAACATCTCCACTCTAATTTCCATACAGTTTTTTTATAATTTTTTTTTTTGCCAATTTTTTCCCAATGCAGTGGTAGTCAATTAGCCCATCTCATCCATTAGGACTCTCCCCATCACTTTTGTGATGTCCCTGACTGTAGGAGAGGGAAGTCAAGCACAAGCCTTTTCCATTGTATGTGATGCAGCCACCGCCTCTTTTTGAACTACCGCTGATACACTATCACTGGGGAGCCAACGCACTCGGAGGAAAGCGCAGGATTCCCAGCTCCGAATGGACCAATCAGTAGATGCCTGAGCCAGTGGACATTGTAGTGTGAAAGTAAAATAGAGAGAGAGTGCCATCTACCCACCCAGAGAGAGCACTGCCAGTTTTTGCTCTCTTGGGCTCCGGCTGTTGATGGCAAATGGCATGACCGGGAACTCGTGATCCTCTGATCATAGTGTCAGCGTCTTAGCCGGCTGAGCCACTCGGGGCCCTTCTTACAGTTTGTTTTAAAGTGAGTGTCTCTTCATTATAACACAGAGCAAGTTTTTCGTAGTGTGATCAGAAGGTGGATATTGGACATCAGATGGTTCAGAAGTAGATGTTCACTCTTTACCTGGTCCAGGTGTTACTGATGGACCTGATGATGTGTGAATGTGTGGTTTCTGTGGATTCTGACAGTATCTGTCATTCTGTAGCAGATGGAGGAGGTCTGGAGAGAAACACGGTGGATGGTGGAGGTCTTGCAGTGTGCTCGTTACAAACAGCAGCCGGTGGGAGTGAGTCTGGGCTCCATCATCGATTTCACCAAAGAAAATGTCCCTGAGAAAACCCTCTCCACCTCCTCTCAGCCCGACTACCTGCCCTCACCTGTGCCCTCACCTGCCACCTCACCACACGCCAGCCGAAAACACCCTGGTGAGACATTCCCTCTGCACTACCCTATACTGACCCTCTAGTATAAGAATAAAATAATTCCAAATTATTTTCAAAAATCGGTTCTTACTGTACACATAAAAGCTCGTTTCAGGTATAAAATTACTTTCTGCTCCTCACTTTAATATTTAAACTCTGAATTCTGTAATAAAATAATAATTCTTTAATTTGATTCATAAATTTTAAAAAGAAATGTATGTAATATAGTATTTTAACATAAAATGCTATTGTACTGTGTTATAACAAAATTGTAATACACTGCCAGGCAAAAAAAAAACATTCACAACCTGGATTTAACTAAGCAAATAGCTAAGAGCATCCCATTGGATAATTAGTGCAGGGGGTTATTTATCCCTAGCTGATGCAGTGAGTAGCTTCTCATTTGTTAAACAATGGAAAGACTGTGGAAAAGATGTTAATCTGTCTCAGAAGGGTCACATTATTGGCATCAAGCAGAGAAAACATCTAAGCAGATACTAAAACTACTAAAATCTGACTAAAAACTGTCCAGTGCATTATTAAAAAGTGGAAGAACAGGAGACGGGAATTTGGTCGGAAAAACACCTTGAATGATCGTGATTGGCGATCACTAAATTGTTTGGTGGAATCAAATTGTGTAAAACAGCAGTAGAGCTCAGGGATGTGTTTAATAGTGAAAGTAAAGCATTTCCACACACTCTATGTGAAGGGAACTCAAGGGATTGGGACTAAACAGCTCTGTAGTCTTAAGTAAACCACTCATCAGTGAGGCTAACAAGCAAACACGGCTTCAGTTTGCTACGAGCATAAAGATTAGCCTCTGGAGACTCTTACCCTGTTCCAGAGTGATGGGTGCATCAGGGTAAGAAGAGAGGCAGCTGAAGTGATGCACCCATCATGCCTACTGCCTACCGTACCAGCCTGTGGGGGCAGTGCTATGACCTGGGATTGCTGCAGTTGGTCAGGTCCAAGTTCAGTAACATTATGAACCCACAGAATGAGGTCAGCTGACTACCTGAATATACTGAACCACCAGGTTATTTCTTCAGTGGAGTTTTTCTTCTCTGATGGCATGGCATATTCAAAGATGACAATGCCAGGACTCATAGGGCTCAGATTGTGAAAGAGTGGTTCAGGAAGTAAGAGACATCATTTCCACACATGGATCGGCCACCACAGAGTTCAGACCTGAGCAACATTGAAGGGGCCCATTGGCCTTTGTGTACAGACTGGCTGTAAACCAGGATTTGTTGTTGTTATATGTGCAGAAGGTCTTGGTTGGCACACAGCTTCACAAGAACTGATGTAAGATGTCACAGAGTGAGTTGCAGTTTATAAACAGTGTCTGTAAGCGTGAGCTGCAGTATTCATAGCAGCACTATGACATCTGTACACCAACCATCACTTACTGTATGATTCCACCACTTTATGTTGTCCCTAATAGCTCAGTTAGTGATCTGCTCAGTGTCATCTGTGAACTTGATGATGGGTTACAAGCTGTACTTAGCACAACAGTCATGGGTCAACAATAGATGACCCAGAACACAGCCCTGGGGAACACCTCGGGTGTCATGATGGAGTTTTTTCCAACTCATACAGTCTGGGGTCTGTCTGGGAGGAAATCCAGTAGCCAGTTGCACAGTGGAGTGCTGATGACCACCAGGTGATGGATTGGCTGAGGAGGTGTAAATGTCCGTGAGAATATGCATCAGTTGGTCAGCAAATTCTCTCAGGTCAAACCCTGATATGTTGTTGGGACCAGCAGCTTTTTGCATGTTGACCCTGTGTAATGTCCTCCAGACATCAGCTGGGTGTAGAATACTTCATCTTCCAAGCTAACACGGGCTTTTGTTATGCATTCTCTGTAATGAACACTTTACTGACTCTTCTCCTCTCAATATGTTTACTGTTTTCATTCTCTCTCTCTCTCTCTCTCTCTGTCTTTCTCTCTCTCTTTAGCTTTGTCTGATGATGAAGGTTCATTGGAGGTGTTCCTCACTACAGACAGTGATTACGGTTCTAGCAGAGCACAGAGTCCACGTGAACTCGACCTGCTGCCTCTTGTCTCTCCCTCACACACACACAACTATGCACACACTCCCTCCTACACACAATCCTCCAGCCAGCCAGATGTCCTGCAAACAGGAGGTGGGACCAGGGGGGCGGGGCTGGAGATGATTGACAGTGACTTTGTTTTGCCAAGTCGTCAAATAGAGCTGCTGAGGATCACGGAGAAGAGGACAGCGCTGTGTGTGCGCACCAGCAGTCTTGAGTACCCTCCCCCTGTCTCCACGGCAACCACTACATCCACAAACTCTTCCCCTCAGAAACTCTGGACACGCCCAGGCTCAGTGGACCACTGCTGCCCTGCTCCTGAAACCCGCCCCAGGCCAGTTCGTACCCTATCAGAGGACAGCGGGATGCAGCGTTTCTCTGCACATTCCCCAAGCTCCACCCACAGGTCCTGCTACACTACTTTGAGAGTTTACCCACAATACCGCACAGGTTTGCCCAAAGAGACCAACGTTAAGGTGAGTACCTCACTCTAGTACAGGAGTACACAGTTCTGGTGCTTGTCATACCACCACTCCTACATAACACAAGTACAAGCAGTCTCGCTGTTGTAAACTGTTGGTATAGTAGTTCACCACAGTACACCAACGTGTCCTTGTGCGACACTGTAAGTGCTACGTTTGACTAAAAATGTAACATGACTATAATTATAAGTTGCTCTGGATATGAGCACCTGCTACCAATTCCCAAGTCCCTCAATTTCAAAATATAAATTTGCCCTAATCACTGTCACCACAAATCACAACACTTCCCCACGCAGCTTTTATTTTGTTTATTTTCTGATATATTTGTGAATATATATAAATATTGTTGCTGTAGTAGGAACAAAAATTTAGGCACCAAATTATAACCACTTGCTGGAGTTCTGCTGCTTTCACTTGCACTGCTGCTCACCACAACATTTGGTTCCTTATTTGCATAAAGTTAAGCATTGTTCAGTTTGTTGTATCTCTGACTCTTCAAAAGTGCTCACCACTACACCTCACCAGTGTTCTCCACTTCACACCACCAGTGTTCGCCACTTCACATCACCAGTGTTCGCCACTTCACATCACCAGTGTTCGCCACTTCACATCACCAGTGTTCGCCACTTCACATCACCAGTGTTCGCCACTTCACAACACCAGTGTTCGCCACTTCACAACACCAGTGTTCGCCACTTCACCTCACCAGTGTTCGCCACTTCACAACACCAGTGTTCGCCACTACACATCACCAGTGTTCGCCACTTCACAACACTAGTGTTCGCCACTTCACAACACTAGTGTTCGCCACTTCACCTCACCAGTGTTCTCCACTTCACAACACCAGTGTTCGCCACTTCACAACACCAGTGTTCGCCACTTCACCTCACCAGTGTTCTCCACTTCACATCACCAATGTTCGCCACTTCACATCACCAGTGTTCGCCACTTCACCTCACCAGTGTTCTCCACTTCACAACACCAGTGTTCGCCACTTCACCTCACCAGTGT
>BRDA01058788.1:0-11681 GCA_036984385.1 Crenuchus spilurus
ATCATACATTGTGATTTCTGGATTTGTTCTTTTAGATGATGTCTCTCACAGTGGACATGCACCTAAGATCAACATTTCAGACCCCTCCATGATTTGTAAGTGGGAGAACTTGCTAATTTGCAGGGTGTTCAAATACTTATTTTCCTCACTGTATGTCCCTTATGTGTTTGTAACAAAAATGTAAAGGCTTACTCTAAATCTACCCTTGACCTTCATGTCATGAATAAAAAGAAATGCTTTTGCCCTTTCAGTTAAAAAAATACAACAGCACATCTAGCTTTTTTTAAAAGCACTTAAGCAACAACATTTTAGTCTGACATAGATCATACTTGTTTCCTACTTTTTCTAAAAACATGCAAATAATACATAAACACACCCACACACACACACACACACACACACACACACACACACACACACACACACACACACACACACACACACACACACAGGCACACAGGCACACACACACACAAACACATGCTCAGCACCCCTCTACTCCTACCCTCTCTCCATTCCTCAGCCCTCTCCTTGTCTAACTTTGCCAAAGTCCTTGGAAGTTGCCAAATGTGGTCATGCCTGCTTAGCTTTCTGGACTGATTGTGCTAGAGAGGGAAATAAGACACAGATGTATACAAACACAGGGTGGTGCCAATGGCAAGACAGTTAACGGCTTCATCTCCACCCTCTCTCTGCAGCTGGGCACAGGTGGGGTTCAGTCAGGGTGCTCTTTCCGCAGTTCACAGTCAAGCCTATACCAGTTGTGACAACTGAAAGGAGGCTAGCCACCTTCTTTCAAACTCTGCACCACCCCACACCAGCAGCCTTGAAAAAGCAAATACAACAATTCTGTCCCAGTTGACAGCACCTTGGTGCTATGTGCCATGGATAATATTAATATAATTTTATGGATAATAGTTTGCATTGGTATGGGCAAACAAAAGGGATGTTTCCCCAAACAGATTATACCTTCACACACTCTTTTAGTCTCTTAGTCTCTCTCTCTCTCTCTCTCTCTCTCTCTCTCTCTCTCACACACACACACACACACACACACACACACCCTGCTGGAGATGGAGTCCCAAACCAGATCTTCTACTGTCAGCCTGCCTTCATGAGGTTGGCTCTCAGCTGCAAGCCAGAAATAAAGAGGAGCTGGAGGACTTGGAGAGTTTAACTGCACACAGCCTTGGCTCACTGCTATCACCTCACATCACATCAACCAAATTCACCAACAGTATGCTACAGAAGGTGGACCTCAGGTGGGTTTTTTGATTAACGGAGCACTGGGAGATGAGAAAAGTAGATGAAACCACAGAAATCATCACCATATCCCCACATGCTTCTTGTCCACAATATTTGAAAACACCAGTTCTAACAAGCCAACATCCATTTCCACCAAAAATGTCTCCTCCACTGTCCACTTTTGGATTTAGCACTGTTCTCTGCTGAAAATGAAAGGTGCCAATGTTTTTTCTGGTGTGACGCCACAGGAGAAACACTTCTGTTTATTAAAAAATGAAATGTGTTTGATTTAAAAACCCTTTTTAAAGATCGCATAAACTAAAGCTTCAGTATGAGTATGACAGAACTGAACACCCAAGCAAAGATCTGCTTAAGAACAGGTCCGTAACTGGACATAAAAAATAATGACTTTTCTATTTGAACAAAGAACAAGCACAAGTCTCTGTGAATCACTCTGTAAACAGCAGCGTCAGATGAGTGAAAGATGCAATGTGTGTGAATGTATCTGTGTTCTGAAGCGGTGAGTCTCATTACGGTGTATTTGCCTGACACTGAGTGATCTGACTGTTCACCAGTCTTTAGACACCCTGATATAAAACACATTAAATGTCTTTCAGAGCTCTTTACCTGACACTGTTCATCTATACATATCTATTGCCATCACTGTTGTCACTGCTTCCAGTCCTCAGTTAATTCTTCAGTGGAAAGATGGAGCAAAAGGGATGGACTTGCCAGACAGCAGCCACTGCCAGAAAGGAAACCAAGTCTAAGGCAGAATTATGAAACAGGGACAGTGGGCCAACATATATAATTGTGCTAGACAGACATCTGGGTTCATTTTTAACTCCTATTGTGTATTTTAGAATGGATGAGTGCCCAAAATAGTTTTGGTTATAGTCACATACAAAAAAACGCTTCATTATAACGATGTTATTAGGTAAATGAGACGCAAAGCATCTATAGTTTAAATGTATAACTTGTACTAGTTTCTTTTTTTTTTGCACATTTGTTGCAGAACAAATTTTTCTCCTTGATGATTATGATGGACACATCAACAGTGGTGCTTAAAGATTATGGTGCTAAAACATGACAGTTGTCATATGTCACATTCACTGTACTTCTCAAAAATATTGCAATGATCTTGGAACCTTCCTGGTTAATGGGTACATTCAGCACGATTCATCATGAAATACCACTAAAAATGATTATCTCACCTTCCACCACATTTGCCTATCAATGGACAAAAGTACATCACAATGTGGAAGGTAAATATATTGTGATATCAAACCTATATTGATCAGTTGATCTTTAAAACATAAAAACAGGCACGACAGCCCACAGTAACACTATAGGTGTGTATTAATTATGTTGGGTTCATACTGTCTGAAATGAAATAAAAGTCAAAATAAATGTCAAAAACGCTGAGGCCAGGAAGAGTCAGAAGCAGTGTGGGTTTCCAAAAACAACAAGGCTTTATTATAAACAACCCAAACTGTGACTAATAAACAAACCTACAAACGCTGAGGTGATAATACAAGACTATGGTAATAAACAAAGACTCACAATGACTGTTACACAGAAGGGAGCTAAATAGCAATGTAATATAGACGGATGATTAAACAACAGGGCTGTGCAATAAACAAGACATGACATTTCTGGAGGTGGAGACATGATGTGAACAAGACATGTGAAAGACATAAACAAAATCACATGGTGGCAAGACCGCAGTGGGAAATGTCACAAATGTAATAAACACTGTTTTTTATTTTCCATCCTCTCTTCAACATTTGTATGTCTTGAATTAAACTATGTGAAACTCAACACAATTCAATGCAACATTAGTATTAGAAGGCTGTAATGTAAGCTGAAGTTTATCCAGTTTAATGTGTTTCCTAATGCTCATGAAGCCCGTTCTTAACATTATAAAACAATGTTAACAACATTACCTGTTAAAACGTGATAAATGAAACACTAAAAATATCTAATAAATGTTTAACATTGATCTTCTACATTTCAATGTCATCCTCTGTGTATCTCTACATTTTCCATTGTGTTGCTATAGTATGTATTCTGCTACTATCCAAGATTTGATGGACACAGCAGTGGTAGTTAAGAGAGGTGGGACTTTTGTCACTCAGCATATTTCCAAAGTAGTTTCAACCATTTGGAGATTTAGACTGGGCAGATGTCATTTTGCCTGGTGTGAATAGGTAAGATTTAGTTTTTTACATTTGTTGCTCTACTGAAATGTTGCATATTAAAAAGCAGTTATAATTATTTCTATATGATTGAAAAATTCTACATAATTAATCATAGATATAGATCACACAAAAACTCATTTTCTTTGAACTGTTCAGTTGACAAGGAAGTGTTCATCTCTCCATTTGTAAGGATTGAGAGGAAAGTTTGAGGACAGTACAAATGTTTCAGTGCAGTGGGAGGTGGTTTGGAGTGCAGGTTTTTGTAAGCAGGGCTCCTATTTCAGAGTTCAAAGCTTTATTCACCTGGAGGAGAAGCTTCAGGATACTAGAAAGCTTTGAAGTTCAAATTACAGTTTGAATGTTGAAAGTTTGGTGGCAGTATTTGGAACTAAAAGACCATTCTGAGAGATGAACAACACTTCCTTGTCAACTGAACAGGTCAAAGAAAATGAATTTTTGTGTGATCTATTATTAATTATGTAGAATTCTTAAATCATATTGAAATAATTATAACTGCTTTTTAATATGCAACATTTCAGTAGAGAAACAAATGTAAAAAACACCAGGCAAAATGACATCTGCCCACTCCATCATCTCCAAATGGAGATCACATTTAAAAAAAAATATGTATTAGAGAGAGAGAGTTAGAAACAAAATGAACAATAAAATAATAATAATAATAATAATAATAATAATAATAATAATAATAATTAATAATAATTTTATATCTTTTTATATAACACAAAATATGCACTGGGCTCTTCATACCATCTTCAAAGACTCATCAGTTCTCTACCACAACTGTCCTCAAATTCATTATTTAGGGACAAGTTATTTCTGATCCAATATTTAATAAAGAGTGAAAACTATAGTGTACCATTCAGGAAATATTTAGCATTTGCATTTGCAAAACACTTCATCTACCTGACCCCAACACTTTTGTGACACTATTAGGCTGAAGGTATTTTTTTTTGTTTTGAAGGACATTAAATCACATTGTAAACACTGCATTCCACCATAAGAGCATCACAACCAGTCAAATATGGTTGAGGTAACATGATGGTGTGGGACTGCTTTGTGCTGTGGACTCAGATGACTTGGTCATAACTGATGGAATCTTGAATTTTGCTTTCTATCAGAAAATCCTGAAGGAGAATGTCCACCCATCAGTTTGTGACCTAAAGGTCAGGCACTGTTTGATAATATAGAGAAAGAATGAACTAAATGTAAGGTTCTGGAGTGGCTGTCCCATTAAAATCCTGTTGAGAAATGTAGCAGGATGTTAAATGATCAATCCACACAAAAACCTTCCAAAATAAGTAAAAGACTAATCACAAAGTTATCACAGATGTTTGTTTAAAGCCATTAAAATCAGTCATCAAGTTTATTCATCATGAAGTTTATTCACATGGAATAAATTTGGTTTGGAATAAATATCAAATACTCATTTTCCATTTTCATTTACTGGTTTGTCAGCATATGGTGGATTTTCACTATATACATTGGTTTCTGGCATATACCCTGATTAGTATATAACAGTTTGTTGCCATATACAATCTCCTTTACAACTTCCTGTGTAGAACATACTGTAAGAAATGTATCATAGTGACACACTTAAAAAATAAGAAAAATATAACCTTTAATTTAAGTCCAATTATTATCAGGAAATATATCTCTTATTAACAATTATTTTAACTGTCACAATCACAAATAGAAATTCTCTATATTTGTATATATTTAATACAAAATGCTAAAGGAGGAACATGAGTGGATAAACAATACAGAGACTAATAAACAGAAAACAGTTGAAAACAATAAATAACCAGAGGCATTCAGTCTCAAAACGTTGTCTGCTGTTTACAGTTATCAAATTGAATGATGGTTCATCAAAAGAATGTGAAACAGTGTGCAACAGAGATATGTTTCCTTTTACTTGATGGGTGTGTCAGAGGAGTTACCCAATCAGCAGTGATGTGTAAATACGTCCCGCTGGATTAGAAGGCAGTGCACACAAAGGATTCTAATGAAATGTTTTTCTGGATGGCAAAATTAGTGACTATAACATAGAGCATATTTTGAAGTGTCATTAATAATGACTTTCTCAGTTGCTGTAGATTCAGTGTTTACATAGCATTTGGGTTTCATTGGACTAATGTTTCTGTTTAAATGAAGGTTTTGTCAGGGACCCTTGTGTTCTCTCTGTTGTATTATGCAAGTGCAGAAACTATATCATAGAGCCTGTTCATTTTTCACATTTTTTTGTTTCAGGGGGGTATTCCAGAAAGAGGGTTAAGTGACTAACTCAGGCTTTGTTAACTCTGAGTTCACTAAAACCTGGAGTTTTCTGTTCCAGAAAGCAGGTTTAAACAAACTCGGTGTCAGTTGTTATAGCAAATTAGGCTCTGAAGCTAACCTGCTAGCTGGCAGGTTTACTTAAACCTAACCTTGAGTTATTAACACACTTTACACCTGAAGCTTAATGTGCTCCATCTGAAGATCACACTTCTCAGTGTGTTTAGTCAAATGGACCTTGTAGAGCTCCTTTACTGGTAGCTTAGATGAAATAAGTTAACACAGCATGTTATACTTTGTAGACAAATGATTAGATCTGGCAGTGTCTAAATATTCATTCAATATCATTTGATGAAACACATGAAGATGTACAGTTCCAGTCTGAGCTCTGGAGGTGGATGGTCTCTTCTGTGACATTCACATTCTGTTACAGGATAGACATATTATCTGGACAGTTCAAATGGAATGCCATGCTCTCTATACAACATATACTGTACCTCCATAAGCATCTCAGTAAATTCCTCCTTTGAGGCAGCAGAGATTGTTTCTTCATCTGCCTGTAACAGATTATTTGCTGAATCAATAGTTATTCAAAACAAACCTGCAAGATCTATGTCCATTCAGTACTTACAACTGCAGAAGACTCAGTTAATGACAGAACACCACCAATGACCAGAGAGATAGCAGTATATAATAGATCAGACTGTGTCAATGGAGTATAAACAAAAACATCATTTCACAGTCTATAAACTACAAAAGGGTTACTGTACTGACAGTGTACTGATACTGTACTGTTACTGTACTGATACTGTACTGTTACTGTACTGTTACTGTACTGATACTGTACTGATAATGAAATGATACTGTACTGTTACTGTACTGATACTGTACTGTTACTGTAATGATACTGTACTGATACTGTACTGATAATGAAATGATACTGTACTGTTACTGTACTGATACTGTAATGATACTGTACTGATACTGTACTGATACTGTACTGTTACTGTACTGTTACTGTAATGATACTGTACTGATACTGTACTGATACTGTAATAAACCTGCCTTGAACATAAGTGGCTGTGTCCTGAGAAGCTGGTGGCTCTTATGAGCTTCCACCAGGGATTCCTTCTGTTACAGGCCGGCCACTGTTCTGTGACAGAGCCAACTCTTCAGCAGGTGTAAAAGGTGGTGGTGGTGGTGGGCCTCCTCTGGTTTTATGTGCCTCAGCCTTCTTCCTATTAGCTACAGGGTCAAAATTAACTATGATATATTAACAACTAGGCTACACTTAAGATCATTATATGGATGGACAAAATTAGGAATGAGAACATCTGAGGGGCAGCACAGTTTGGAAAAAGGCAGAATGTGATGGTTTGGACATGTGCAGAGGAGGGACACTGGATATATTGGTAGGAGGATGTTAGAGATGGAGCTGGCAGGCCAGAGGCACAGAGGAAGGTGTGAGAGCAGATGATGCTGAGGACAGAGTGAGGTGGAAAAGATTGTCTCACTGTGGCGACCCCAGTGAAGGGTAAAAAAACAAAATATTAAGAATGAGCCATACCACTTTGTACTATATTCTTCTACGTCATTTTGTATGTTTCACACCACTAGATTAGACCTGAAATAGTAATTGTTCAATTAAAAATTATATATAATATAACTAAATACAGTATCTAAATGTCGAGAATGTATATGACATAATATAATCACGTCCTTCTGCTAAATATATAAAACATAATTTTTACTAATCTTTATTTTTACTTTTATTTTTTTGCCATGCTGACGGTCTTTCTCTAGCAGCCATGGAAGTATTACATTTGCACTTAATAATATGTTCATGTTCTGCATACGCAGTCATTAATACTTCAGGCTCCAGTGGTGTGAAATACGCAGCTCAGCTGATTTTTGCATTTACGTCCATGGTAAATCTTAACTATTGGCGTTCCATTAAGAATGCCTTTTATAGTTATGCGTGAACGCGCTTCTGTCATGGTTAACTCACTCAGAGTCGATTAACCTCGATTACTTTAACTCCAATCAGCCGTTTTGGAGCCGAAAACTCCGAGCATGTCAGAGACACCTGAGAGTTCAGGGTTAAGTTTAGAGTTTGTTAAACTCGCTTTCTGGAATACCCCCCTGGTCCTTCCACAACATTTCTGTTGTATTAAGGACATTATCTTGGTCAATCAACAGCTCTTTTTCTGAGGTCCTCTTTTGTTTGTGATACATGTATTGTGAGGATTAAAATTTGATATACCCCTGTATTTTAAATAAAATAAAACCTGTCTCAAAGTTCACATTCAAATGATCTGTTAATTTTAAAGGGTCACATACTTTTGTCACTCAAAGACGTGTAATTTTGTTTCACTTATTTGATTTGGTTCTTTAGTTGGTTTATCAACTTTTAGGACTTGTGTGACAATCGGCTGAAGTTTTTGGTCAAATTTATGCAGACATTCTCAAAGGTCAACACATTTCAAGTATCACTGTATATTCATATAATAATCTGTTTTGAATTTTTAGATTTGGTTTTCATTTTTTACTATTCACTAAACATGACAAATTATCTCAGTTAATCTATTTTTTATTCTTTGATTTCATAGCTTTATGTTTTATATTATTGGCTTTATTTTATTTTAGTTAGAATTTAAAAGTTTCTTAAGCAACTATACTTTTAACTTGACTTTTGAATGTGCTTAACACCAAGGCAGTCCTCTTCAACTTACTCACTTCCTCAATTTTTAAAGTTACTTTGTGCCCTCAAACACAGCATGCCATTGATGGCGCTTTAACACTTAAACCATTTAAAGCTAAAATAGCAGAAATAAATGCCATAGGTGAAATAATAATTTGCCTGACAGTTTAATAGCAAGAAGAAAGCAGTTGCCTGGGTGGGCCACTTATGTGGTCACACAAAGAACCGCTGTTTCCATGCCAGCCCATAAAGCATGGAGGAGCGTCCGTTTGCCAGTGCCAAAGATGGCACATAACTCCTGATGTTCAGAGAGAGAGAGAGAGAGAGAAGACAAATACATAGATATAATCTGAAGATGAAGCATCTCAATACTGACTATTCAAAACTGTAATACATGACCTGCACTATTTACATTAACTATTCACAACATTAACTGCTAAAACTTTAGGTTTATTTGGTGGATTTTTCCCAATTTGTGTCAATGACAATTCAGTTGCCTTTAAAAAGTTATTATATGATGCTGCCACACATACTATGTCATTTTCAGGACACTCTTAATGTCAGATATTTTTTTTAAAAGATTAGACAAGTGTGACTGTGAGCTGAAATGATAAGAATGGCTTACCATGGTTACAAAATATATCATTTTCATAAGTTGGACATATCCATGATGCATGCAGATTGCAAATAACTCTTGACAGCCACAGCAAGCTAGGTCTTGGAATGTTTGTTTATGGACAATATCCCAGTGATAAAAAAACAGTAAAACAGTTTTTACTACTTTGAGTATTTATTGTCGCCTGCTTATAAAGACTTTAATAAAGACTTTCCACAAAAGGATAAAGTAGATTTAAAATATATAAAATATAAAAGATATAAAGTAGTTTGTTTACAATAGAAGCTTTGAAAAACTAGGTCAAAATAAGTAACAATAACATACTAAATGCTTACTAACATATTTACAAAATAAATCATTACTAAATAAAGTATTTTACAAGTTAAAGTACATAAAACAAATGTCTTCAAAACTGTGCCTTGTTCAATATATAATGCACTACAGTGGTAACCCTACTTATGAGCATCCCTACTAACGAGTATTCCAGGTACCGAGTCGAGATCTCTGAATATTTTTGTTCCAGGTAACGAGTAAAATTTCAAGTAACGAGTAGCCTAAATTAGTTCAAGTATGCCAACCGCTAGGGGCGCTGCGGTCGTAGCATCCCCTAGATGCTAGCGTAGAAGAAGAGGTCAGTCATTACCTTTGACTGCTGTCCAGTGAAAGTGAAACTGCTAGTGAAAGTGACACAAAGACAGCAAAAGGTAGTGAACAAGAAAGTTAGATACATTTTACTTTTACTTTTCATATGATAAGTGTAACCATGTCATACACGTACGCTTGTCCTCCTGTCCTCCTTAGCCACCAGCCTACACGAGCGCCGTCGTCGTCTCGTTTATGTTTTAAAAACCCATATAAACACATTATTTACATATTAAAGTATACTGTATATTGGCCGGCTGACACGGATTAATCAGTTTTACATGTATTCTTATGGGGAAAATGCATCCAGCTAACGAGCTAACCAGCTAACGAGCTAACCAGCTAACGAGCTCGGCTCCTGCACAGATTAAACTCATAAGTAGGGTTACCACTGTATTTTGAGGTTCTGCCATTTTGCAGAGGTGTTCAAAAACATGCATTTTTTATTGCACTCAAACAAAACCCACAATGCACTGCAATAGTAGTGTACAAATTATATACCTTAGCAGATAGGAGATAACCAATATGGACTGTTTTGTTTGGTTTCATTATTCACTCGCAGCTTCTCAGAGGAGCTAACCAGCATAAGGTAGTGTCTCACACACACACACACACACACACACACACACACACACACACACACACACACACACACACACACATTATAGAAACATTGGAAGTGTGTGTCAATGAACCCATGTTTTAAACAATCAGCTACAGTGTTGATGTTTGTTATGTTTACACTTATGGGATTTGGCAGATGCTCTTATACAAGAGAATTATCTCAGCTAGTACAGACAGATTAGAGTCCAGACTACTCTTCAGTTCAGACACTGTTAGAACTAAACCATCACTAATACCTAGAAAGAAGGAAAGATACACAATTATACACAATATAAGAGCTTTACAGCTTTACAATAAGTGTTTAAACTAGTGCTGCTTAAGTGCTCCACACAGAGATGCTCTTCAGTCTGTGTGTGAAGACTGTGAGGACTCTGCTGTTAGAACAGTCAGTGGGAGTTTGTTCAACACCTGGGTGCCAGGACAGAGAAGAGTCTTGATGCTAATCTTCCACGTGTCTTGAAGGATGGCGGGTCAAAGTAAACACCATGGTTCATGTGTATTGAGAAATGAGATGTATTTAGAATGAAATAGAATAGAATAGCCTTTACTGTCACTGAGAACACAGCAGTATAAACAATGTTAAAGCAGTGAAATGAACTTTACATTCTTCTCAAGCAGCAATTTGGGAAAACTTGTACAAAATCATACAACAATAGTACAAAATCTACAAGATAAGAAAATATACATGTGTGAGATTTAAAGAGAAATGTGCAACTGGGGAAGTGGAGGTGCTGTGCTTACTCATTAGGATGGGTAGGTTAGGTGAAGGTGGGGGTGATGGTTTTCACAGCCTGAGGAAAGAAGCTGTGTTTCAGCCTGTTAGTGTTTGTCTTTAAAGCTCTCCACTCTCTCTACCTCCACTCCAGAGATGCAAAGAGCAGCTATCTCAGTGTGTGCAGATCTTCTGAAATCCACAACCAGTGCCTCGGTTTTGTTGGGGTTCAGCTCCAGGTTGTTTTTGTGACATCATACTGTCAGATGCTGGGCCTCCTCCCTGTGGGCTGACTCACTGTTGTCTGTTATTAGTCCTACTATGGTGATGTCATCCGCAAACTTGAAGATTGGTGTTGGAGGTGTGAGTGAGGGACCAGTCATGTGAAGAGGGAGTTGAGGAGGGGATGAGGACACATCCATGTAGCGTTCCTGTGTTCCACATGAGTGTGAAGGAATTTGCAGGAATTCATGTTTGAGGTGTTTTTCCAAATTGGATTTATCACTAATAACTAGGAATTGCAAGTTCTGCTGATTGTTTGCGTGTGAGTGTTATCAATCAATCAATCAAAATGTATTTATATAGCGCTTTTTACAATGGACATTGTCACAAAGCAGCTTTACATAATCAGTATCAGACATTTAGATT
>BRDA01058791.1:2500-22926 GCA_036984385.1 Crenuchus spilurus
AACATTAAAATAAGTAAAAAGGAAGAAAATCTCACTTTACATGTAACTGATATAAAATATGACCATTTACTTTTTTAATTTTTATATTAAAAAGTTTACTTTTTAACATTAATTCTGAACCATTTTTCACCATTTTGTAATTTTTTGATGTGACACTCAATTTTAGTAATAAAAGTACCCTAAAAACAAAAGATTCTGAAAGACTGTTTAAGGTTTACTTAAATTATCACACCAATGGTGTTAAAATGTCTTTAAAAACATTAAAAATGTCTTCAGGAACTTTTTTTAAAAGATTTTTTGAAAACCCCTTGAAGTACTTTGAAAGTACTTCTTGATACATAAAAGAAGCATGGAAGAAGCTAGTCTGTCTTTAAAAGTGGTTTCAAATACAAAGAGTTCTTAAAAGTATCTTAATTTCTAGTTTTATTCTTTCGTAGAGTAAGAAATATAGACATTTTAGGAGCTGTGTTTTAGTGTGGGTTCATTTAAGAATATTTTACTTATAAAGATATCAATTCAAAGTACATTAAGAGAAAATGCTTTTTTATGTTTTAGTTGTGTGCTGTACTCAAAAAGCCAGATACTGTCCCTAACAGGTTGGTTTTTCCGATATTTTTAGAAATAGGCTTTCAATGAGGGGCTTTAAAATTTATTTTTTCCCATAGCAATAAATATGTACAAAAGTTTGTGTACCTCACTTTTGAATAGAAATACTACTTATATTGAAAAACACTCAAGATATCATAGCAACCACTTATGTGAGTCTAGAACACAAGTCAAATTCATCATTACTCATTTAAGTGATTAAGGCTGGACATTGCACAGGTTTTTAATATGTACTCTCACACAGAGACAGGATGAACTGATAACAGATTGTTTTTAAAATTGGTGTATCCATAGGCCCTCTAGTGGCTCTCTGCAGCACACGTCTCATTATCAGGTTCAGTCAGGCACACAACTACAGTCTGCAACAAGAGCAACATCAGCATCCAGATACAGCAATAGCATGCAGATGAGGAATATGTTTTAAAATACAAACACTTCATATGGTACAATTGCCTTCTTTACAGCATGGACATTTCTAGATGTTTCCCAAAATGCACCATTTCATGTAGGCTGCATAAAAATATCTGCAATATAATATAATTTCTTAGTGTTTTACGCCCCAAAATTTGATGATAATAATAATAATAATAATAATAATCAGTACAGTGGAACCGGAGATTAATCTGTTCTAAAGTGCCCGATGATGACTGAAACAATGAGAAATAAATACAAAAAACAAATGAAATGTATAAATAAACATTTAACATCACTCTTACAGGTTTACGCTCTGTTTTAGAGCATGTCAGTGTGGTACATCCTTTGTTTTGTACACTCATTCTCGGGGTTCTCAGGAGCTGTTTGTTTTTATACCCATTTTCAGGTGTTAGCACTGTGCGTCATCGCTTTAATGGGGTGTGTTTTAGTTTGTTTTGGGCGTTATTATTTGAGTGATTCTCAAGCCTCTTGTTTAGTTTTTTCTTTTTTGCCAGAATGAATGATGAACACATAGGTGAGGGATGAACATGTGGGTGGATGCTTTGTTTTCTAAACTAGCAATGAGTCAAGTTGGCCTACTGATGAAAACTGGGCAGATGAACAATAACTGGGACAAAATTTTGCTGAAAAAAGTTGGCGATAACCTAATTGTACGATAACCAGGACAAACAATAACCGAGGTTCCACTGCAGTCTATTTTTTGTAATATGCTCAGTTTTACATAAAATTCAGTCAAAAAGAAATGAATGAAGTTGAACAAGAGAAAGTTATTGAAGTTAACAAGTAATTACAGTTTGGAAAACGTTTCAGCATTCTGAAAAACATAAATGATCGGTAAAATAATACTTATAGTATATAGATATATAGAATACACTTACACATATAGAAACTAAAAGACACCAAACAATTTTTTGCCAATAAACTATCCTATAGATCCATTTGATTTTCCACTGATCTACTTTTCCCTTCAGTCAAACGTCCAAACCTGTGAAGCATGACTAAGATCTTTAGATAAGAAGACAGTGTGTAAGGACTTCAGAGTGAGTTACAGAAGCAGGTTAGCAGGTTGTGCAACGACTGGCGGTTGTTAAGCTGATTATACATGATGACAGAATTCTGCGAAAGTCATGCAGAGTGTGTTGAGCTTATAAGTGCAGATGGTGACGTGAGCGCTGATTATAGCTCTTACTTTATTCAACTGAGCATAATAGCAGATTTGGAAACTGAACAAATCCTTCGATGCTAATTCATCTTCTCTCCTCCAGGTAAAGAGCTCCCTGGGGGACAAGTCTCATTATCTGAGCTAATTTAGACCTGCGTACTATCAGAAAAGAACCAAATTAGCTTTGCTGTTGAAGGCATATTTTTTGGAATAATTACCCTATGACCTGTCACAGCCATTCATAAGTTTACTGAGCTTATTTGCTTACTTGTACACAATGAAATTTTAAATGTTTTGTTTGGATTATATTTGTATTTTGTAAGTTGTTATTGTAAAGCAATGTGCTGTTAAACTTAAACCATCACTGATTTAAGCAGTTGTTAAAATGACTGAATTAGTTCAATGAAGGTCACTTGCATGGTGGTTTGGTGGTTAGCACGCTTGCCTCTCAGTACTCTGGTCTTGGGTCTGCATTGGTTTCCTTCTACAGTCAGAAAAAATGGAGGTCAGGTGAATTGTTTACTCTAGATTGTGTGTGTGTGTGTGTGTGTGTGTGTGTGTGTGCCCAGTGATATATTGGGCTTAGAAAGGATAGTCTGTGATGACATGCCTTGTTCCCAGTGATGGGATAGGGGGTAACTATGACCCTGATCAGGATTAAGCGGTTAAGATAATGGATGGATGGAAGGAAGATCACCTGCATACAGGCAGTGGAGTCTAAATGAATGTAATATGACCTCTTGAGCCAATATCGTGGCATAAAAAGAAACTGTGACAAAATTACTATAAATTATTGACAAGTGAGGGAATTGATATATAATAGTCACTGAATATTAACATAAGTTAGTCAGTAAGACATGGACATAGTTTATCACAGCTGTAAGAGACCCAAGACAAGAGCTGGTGCCTCTCCAAAAATTAGAACATTGTGAAAAAGTTCATTTGTGTTCATAAATTGATTCTAAAAGATAAACTGTCATATATAGTTATTGTATATTAAATTACACGTAATGTGACATTTCAAGCCTTTTGTTGTTTTAATGTTGATACTCTTTGATTAGTAATTTGCTCAAAAAAGACTTAAAATACAAAAATTAAAATTATTTAATGAAATTACGAACAACAATGACATTTTTCCCAATTCTGTTTTGTTGATGTGGCCCTGTGGACACGACTTATTTGTGACTGATCCTGCTGGATGATGTAGGTACTGCGGTCAGTTTCCACTTTTTACTTTATTTTAAAGATCTGGGTTGAGTGAGACCTCAGGTCTCCAAATAATCATTATAGACAATAACTGTAAGTTAAGAGTGGACCGCATCCATCCTGTTTTGACCCCAGTGATTCCAGGTAGGCTTTGAACCCATTACAACCCAGAATGAAGCCGTTTCAGAAGATGATGCTGATGCTGATGGTGATGTATCCTAATGTAGGGTTCTATAAGCCTGCTTGGTAAGCAATCAGCCCTTCAACCAAGACTTCCGTAAAGCATCTTAAGTGAATTTTGACAAGCCTCCAGGACTGAAATCGGAAATAAAATTTTCGGACTTAATGAAGTTTACCAATTTAAGCTGATTTATTAATGTTTATGTGTCACAAATCTGACGCTTGAATATCATTACAGTTCAGAATATCATTACAGTTCACTGTATGAGCTAAATGTCTCTACACTTTAAATCTGCCAGTGTTAAATCAACACTATTAGAGTTAAATTAACACTGAGGGTGTCAAAATGTAACATTCTCAGTGTTAATTTAACTCTAATAGTGTTGACTTAACACTGGCAGATTTACACTGTAGGTGTGCTGCTGTAAATGCCTTTTAGAGGCCCAACAGAGACAAACTGCAGTAAA
The DNA here is from genome assembly GCA_036984385.1 of Crenuchus spilurus. Lineage (NCBI taxonomy): Eukaryota > Metazoa > Chordata > Actinopteri > Characiformes > Crenuchidae > Crenuchus > Crenuchus spilurus. The sequence continues at coordinate 6,557 of BRDA01058791.1, forward strand.
CGACTTGGACGTATATTGAATATTTCAAAGAAATCAGACTTTACTGTTCCTTCTCTCAGTTACTGCTGAAGAACTGTGACTACACCTTCATCAGAGAATCACTGCGAGTAAGGTACCGCAGTTCGCTTGAGGCAGTCCTACAATATTTATGAGCTGACTCAAAATTCTTCACTATTTATGTGGATCCAGATCTAAAATAGCACATCCTGTTAGTGCCATCTGCTGTTCCTGGTTGTCTCTGCTTGAGATGTTTTTGACAAAAATGGACTTTGTTTGTGTTGAATAATGATGCTCATCATTTACGAGTAAAATCTAAAATAAGGAGTATGTCATTTTTGTGGATATGAGTTCAGAAAAGCTTCTTTGTAAGTAAGATTTTCTCATAATATTTCCTTTCCTGTTGCTATTAATATAAAATGTTTCTGTTATTGCTGTTACTGGATTGTATTCCATAAAGAAGGATGTCTAAGTTAGCCCAACATTGATGAGTCTCCAGTAGGAATGTCCTGCTGATGTTTCAACATGTTTAGGTTTAAGTTACCTGTTTAACTGAGAAACACCTCCCCGTTGATGGTTATGTTGTGTTCATATCAATAAAGGGAGTTGGCTTTTGAGTAGTGCTGCCCAGTCCTGCTCCTGGAGCTCTACAACCCTGAGAAGTTTAGTTTCATTTCTTCACAAGTCTTCATTACCTGCATCAGGTGTGTTTGATTAAGCTCTGAGATAAACTCTACAGGCTGGTAAATCTCCAGGACTGGCCTCCTCTGATTTAGATTTTTTGAAGCTCATGTAATTACATGATTTGGCCAGTAGATGGATTCCTATCAGCAGCAAATAAGCAGCTCCTTCTTATGATTGGCTTACTTTATTAGGAGTCTGTATCACACTTGGGTTGAATGACTATTTCAGTATAAGAAGCATCACCCTGTTATTAACAGAGATTCGAGTAACTGAATGTATCTTGAGTCCTGTGTGTAATAGCTTGCTAGATTACTTGTATGGTTACTTATTATGGCCGTTTGGGTAGTGAGAGTTTATACAATACTTGTAAAAATAATACGTTTACATATAGTTTTAACATAAGTTGTAATTTTCTTGTCCAATTATTCAATTATTTAACTATAATTATTATTTTTTATTTTTTATTAATTTATACCATTTATGAATAAGAAATTAATTAATTAAAAAAAAAATTATTATTTATTTATTTATTTATTTATTATTATTATTATTATTATTATTATTATTATTATTATTATTATTATTATTTTCAATTCTTTAACTTTGTTTAAATTCAATTGTAATGAATAAACAGAGAGACAGACAGATACCATATATACATAGATAGATAGATAGATAGATAGATAGATAGATAGATAGATAGATAGATAGATAGATAGATAGATAGATAGATAGTCAGTCACATATTTGTCCATTTGCTAAATAAATGCAACAATTCCAGCTCAGTTGCCAAACATTCCGTCTTATTGTTATAAAACATATAACTTTGACGTTTCAGAGCCTTCTTGCTGATTTTTCCAGCTTACTCACTGCCCGTGTCTATGTCTTGCATTCATTTGCTGAAGCACTGAAGCACCCTGCACTGAAGCCAAAATGTTAATCTAGAAATAATCTAAGAACAAATTGGCCCTGGATGTGAATGTGGTGAATTCCAGCAGAGATAAACAGAACGAAGAAGCTTTAGATTGATGAGCCTCCACCATGCTAGCACATATAAATCCCCACAAACACATACACATCAACAGAGGCAGCAGGTGCTCCTTCTTGGGCTTTAATTACATGATCTCTGATTCATCTAATTGATATGCTAATGAGGATGTAATTAATGCATGAGAGAAAACATCCGCACCCCTATTAATTAATGGATTTATTTGATCATATATGTCCTGCATATTTAATTACAGACTACACTTTAGAAGTGGGGTTGATAATGTTATTTAAATAGATTTCAACAGTGTTTGGCGCTTTATTTTAGTAGATAGATTAACTCACAAAACGGATGTAATTGCAAGCTGCAAAATGTCTTTTTCTGATAGTATGATTTATCAAATTTGTGTCTCTATTACTGATTTTCGTGGGTGCATTTTGGAAACAGAGAAAGTGTTCGAATATAGACTTGAAGCTTATTTGTGACTGATCATGCTGGATGATGTAGGTACCATAGCCATCTCCTTTAATGCACACAGTAAATCTGCCAGTGTTAAATCAACACTATTAGAGTTAAATTAACACTGAGAGTGTTATATTTTGACACCCTTAGTGTTAATTTAACTCTAACAGTGTTGATTTAACACTGGCAGATTTACTGTGCACCCCAGCCTTCCAAATGTTCTGAGCATTAAAGACATCACTAAGATATGAGTGATAACTAACCTACTAGGCCATGTACTGGGTGTGTTCTTGCCTAGTGCCCAGTGATTACAAGATGAAAATGATGAAGATGATGATGTACCCTACTGTAGTTTTTTATCAGCTTGCTTGATATGAGATAATGAATCATTTCACCAAAATTGTGGTCACTTGACTTTAAAGAAGCTCGATAAAATATCTTCAGGGAAATGTTTAAGTGGACAATGAATCATCCAAAATTTTAAATTCGCAATAAACTATAGGGTTAATTTTCGGTGCTTCCATTCATTATCTTACCTGTTTAAACCAGTTCAAGGTCGTGGTGAGTCCCCAGACTCCTCCATTGGGTGTTAGGCTAGGGATCACCCTATGCTAGCCAAAGCCAGGAGTGGGTGCCAATTCATAGCACACACACTCTCACCAGAGCAATTCAGAAAAATCAATTCACCTGACCTCCATGTTTTTGGACTCGAGCAGGAAGCCCATGGAGGAGGAGACCTATGAAGGAAATTGGAAGTTTGAACTTTGTCAGGAACATCCAATTAAGTACCATCCATTCATCCATCCATTATCCCATCCGCTTAATCCTGATCAGGGTCACAGTTAGTCCCCTACCTCCTCACTGGGTGCAGGCCAGGACATTACAGACTATCTTAGTCAAGCCCAGGACAGTGCCAGTCGGGTACCAATAAATGAAAACAATGTTTCCAGGACAGGAATGTACTATCGCCATATAATTTTTGGTTAAGACTTCTGATAAAAAATGGGCATGGAGGACACATATTTTTCTAGTGGCTACACAGTAAATCTGCCAGTGTTAAATCAACACTGTTAGAGTTAAATTAACACTGATGGTGTCAAAATGTAACACTCTCAGTGTTAATTTAACTGTAATAGTGTTGATTTAACACTGACAGATTTACTGTGCAGGTAAAAAGGTACTGTCACTTAATTAGTATGATTATTAGTATTATTACTGTTGTTGTTATTATTATTTGTTTATTTGTGATAATATAAATGGTAGCTGTGAAGTTGAAGTGAAGTGTTAGCTGGGACAACTGATGTTTCGCATCAGTCAGTAATGAAAACACACAGAGTGCTCTACACTAATTCAGACATCCAGCAACTTAACTGATAACATTGCATGAAATAGTCTCTTTACAATCTTTCTTTCTATCAGTAGATGTAATATTAGGCTGATTAATCATTTTGGCCATTTGTAAATGAGCCTTTAGTCTATTGATCATAAAACTGTGTGAAATGTATAACCATCGGACACCTTCCTTACACACACACACACACACAGTGCACATCTGATGCATTGAGCAAAGCTAATAACATTACTTAAAGCCAGGCGCTATTAAGTTGGTTAAGTGAGAAAGCCCTTGCATAACGTATCACAGACTGGGACCTAGTCAGTAGCCTCCAAGTGATTGATGGCCTAACAGAAGCCAGGTCAATTAGCTGGTGGCTTTTCCTCCATTCGTACTGTTTTGGGGAGCTGGGGGGCGGTCCCGCTGCTGCTGCTGTCAAACAGTATGCCTTTAATTTATCACCCAACCAATAGCCTCCTCACCTTAAAGTAGACTTCAGTAGTGCCAGTGCTCAAAAATGTAAAGACACTAACTGTACACAGTCATAATAAACCTGAGCTGTGTTTGTTTTAGACACTACGTGAATAAATGTCCACATGTATAATATAAATATATCAAAAAAGATATTTCAACTGGACCTCATTGTTTATGTGTTCTTTCATTTCATAATAACGTCTTTCTTTTTTATTCAAAAGTGACATTTCAAAATGACTGGAGGATGAATGGGTGACCATTGCTTCTTAAATTAGGTTCCACTCAGAATTTGAGAAGAGTTTAAAGCTCAAAAAGGTGCTAATTAATAAGTCTAAAGGATGTGAAACTGTAATATCAGCGCTGTCCAAAGAAAAACAGACGTTTTCAGAATGGTCACTTAACAGGAGAGGGCAAAAACTTAAAGAGAATTCATTCAAAGCAATTTTGGAGCATTTCTATTGGTCCAATCATCATGAAAGTAGCACACAGTGTAAAGGACATCAGCTCATATTGTCCAGAAAAGTAAAACCCAGTAAAATATGGAGATAATTGTTTGGACAGTGACAATGTGCTTCTGTAATAGAGAAGAATCAGAAAAACAGGTGATGTTGATGTTCATTTATTATACAGACTCTCAAATGATGCAAATACATATTGTATGTTGCTCTGAGATTCTCTCTCTCTCTCTGTGTGTGTGTGTGTGTGTGTGTGTGTGTGTGTGTGTGTGTGTGTGTAAAATTTTTGTTTTGTTTTGGAAAATGTCCCATGAGACTGCTCCCTGTCAGTTCCATCTGCCACCCCACTCTACTGACACCCAGGGGAGTGGGGAAGGGTGTGCAAGTCTGCAGGAGCTTGAATGGACCACAATAAAGGACTTAGTGATTGGACCAAAAGTGCGGCCAAGGGGCTTGAGCTCACAAATAAATATATTTCCCCTAAGGCATTACCCCAACACCCCTACTGCTGAAATTCTGAGCACTTTATAAACCACACACACACACAGACAACCAGGACTGGTCACATTAGCTGAGAAACCACAGAGCTAATTGAGTAAATGAACTCTACATATCCCTTGAGGAGAAGGAGTTGCCACTTTTCTTTAATGTATCTTATTTGCATCCACAATGCAGACCCAATTGCATGGAAATCCATGGTTAATGCTTTATATTTACTGTGGAGACAGAAAGAAGCCCGTGTGACTCTGAACTGAAATCACGCAGTGTTAAAATGGCACCTCTGATCAGTCTGCCAAATAAACATCAACAGAAATCAAGCCACGAAATCATTTAGAAAAGCAACATATGGCTGCTGCGCCTCCAGGCAGAAGGATGTATTAGACTGATGAGTGCCGAGGCGCTGACAACAAAGCTGAATTTAACTTGTCAAATTAGTAGAAAGAGGAAGAGGGGGAGGGAGGGAGAGAGAGAGAGAGAGAGAGAGAGAGAGAGAGAGAGAGAGAATTGAGGCAACAGCTTGGATTTTCATGGCAAATGCCACTTGAAGGTGACAGAAGAAGTCAGTTAGTGATGGCTCTTACCTTTGTTACTGCAGCACAAACATGATTAAACACTAAATAAAGTACATATTTTGCTTTCATTTGTTTCCAAGTCGGGTGCACAATATTACGACTACACTATATGTCCAAATGTTTGTGGACACCCCTTCTAATGACAGCATTCGGCTACTTTAACTTGCACCCCTGCACTGTCACTAGCATGTCTAATGCCAGGTGTGGACTAGAGTCATATAAAGCCCCCTATCATGGAGCTGTGGTGCACTGGATCTGTGATCTCTGGAATGATGCTTCTCCATCCAATTTTTTTGTGAGGATTTGGGAATGAGGTGAGGTGGTGATCATCCAACCTCACTCAGGTTTTTGTCACTGAATGCAATCACAAATCCAGTGATAATGTATTAAAACTCCTTCTCTGGACAGTAATAATCATTACTCCAAAAACAGGACAAACTCTGGGAGTAATAACGGAGTAAACATCTCTAGACTCTAAGTGATGCATATGCTCAGCAACAAGGTGTTTTCATCTGTTTTTAGAGTGAAGAATATCTGAAAATGGCCCCAAAAGGCATCTCAGCTTGTAAATGCTTTGCAAAGTCTTTCAGTCCTTGTTTGTATGATTTTTGCCCATCCTGAATTTTGTGGTGAGGATGCAGGAAAGGTTTTCTATTTAATGACACTTCCATGGAGGTCCATCCATCCATCCATTATCCCACCCACTTAATCCTTATCAGGGTCACAGTTAGTCCCCTACCACCTCACTGTGCGCAGGGCAGGGCATTACACTATTCAACTAAGCCAAGGACAGGGCGCCAGTCCATCGCTGGGGGCACACACACATACACACACGGAGGAAACCCATGCAGACACGGGGAGAACATGGAAACTCCGCCCAGATGGGGACTCGAACCCAAGACCTCAGCGCTGAGAGGGAAGTGTGCTAACCACCAAGCCTCCATGGAGGTCACATTTTGTAAATGCTGCCGCAGAGTACATTTTCTTGAACTTCCAGACCCCAAATTGACCTCAACTGTTTTTGCCAATTCTCAGTTGAAGGGAAAGTTGAAAGGAGGCTAACAAAGTGGACTACATGACTACAAAGTGCACCTATATGGTCAGTGTTGATAAAATAAACAATGAGTACAGGTACATCCATCCATCATCACACCCACTTAATACTCATCAGGGTTGTGGTTAGTCCCCTACCCCCTCACTGTGCGCAGGGCAGGGCATTACATCATTCAACTAAGCCCAGGACAGGGCGCCAGTCCAGCGCTGGGTGCACACACACATACACACACACACACTTTATTTAGAGTAGCCAATTCACCTGATATCCATGTTTTTGGACTGTGGGAGGAAACCGGAGTTCCCGGAGGAAACCCACGCACACACGGGGAGAACATGGAAACACTGCTCAGATGGGGACTCGAACCCAAGACCTCAGCGCTGAGAAGCGAGTGTGCTAACCACGAAGCCACTATGCTGGCCAGTACAGGTACAATGAGTTTTAATGTTATGGTTGGTGTATAAAATGATAAATGATAAAAAATGGAAGGGGATAATACTACTTAATATGGTTAATTCAATCATACTCAGCAGGGTCATAGAGGTCAAATAATTTGCTTTGTTTTTTATTTGCTTTGTTGACATTTCTAAGCATGGTAATAAGGAGTCTGTCATAAACCAATAATCACTCATAGTTTAAGACTAATTATGTACTGCATAGTTACAGAGTGGTTGTGCAGGGTGGGGGGGCAGGGGATGTGAAACACTGCTGAGAAACCCTGAATCCTCAAAGCACTACTAATGAAAATGTAGCCATAATCAATAAAACAGCAACGAGAAGGTTTAGTCTGTAGGTTCATATACAGTAACACCTACTGTATAAGAGCGTGCATGCTTACTCTGAACATAAGGCTCGTCAAGAGTGTTATCCACATAGACAGATGACAAGGAACGGTGTCTACGCTCTTGAAAAAACGAACAAAGCAGTACACAATGTCACATTGTAAATTGTTTAAAAAAATACTCACTACAATTTGTCCCTCACAGCTCAGAACTCGGGTAACATTTGGGTTTAAAAATGACACACTAACAACATTCATTATAAAACTGTAACATAACAATAACGACAACATAGTAGACGTTCAGAACAATTACAAACAGGATGGAAAAAAGGTGTGGCTTATATTATTACTTAACCTAAAAAATAATAACTTATATAGCATTTCTCATTAAATAAGTCAATATATGAGGTCATCAGTTCACAACCCTGGGAGATACAAAGTATAAGTTCCCTTTTTTTTTGGAGCTAAGAAATAAAATAAAGTTTTCCATGTCTATAAATGGAATGTTCAGTATATCAATATATCAGTAAAATGTCTTTGCGGAGAAGGTTCCTGGGCCTCTTCGAAAGCTTTGGACAGTCCTCTCAGAGAGCTGCTAGCACCCTGCTTCCTGGAGTGTGATGAGAGTCTATTGAACGTATGACTCTACTGAAGTGTAGAAAAGTCTGGACTGAGAGGCTGGTGACGACTCTCTAAGCCGAGGAAGAGGATGCCTTCTTTTGTGTATGAAGAACATTCTGAGGTGAGGTCACAGTTCCCCAAAAAGCTGTCCTCTTGTCACATTCACATAACAATGGCTTCATCACTTTTTTCTCTTTATCTCTAATGAAAGAAAGATTCCATTGCTTGCCATGATTTTGGAGTTGAAATCATTCAGCCTCTGGACTTTCTTTTCTTCTTGTAGGAGCTTCGCATGGAATGTTGATGAGTATTGGGTGGGAGTCTTGTAACATGTAGAGACAACATTAGTCTCAGCATCATCACAGAATAGAAGCTGATTCTCAGCTTGGCTTCTACATCGGTGGAACCACAAGACCTGTCATTGCTGGAGAGGAAGAGAAAAAGTGTTTTAATATAAAGATATTTAAACAAAAACTGTGATGCAGTCTTTCATCATAGATGGAAAATGTCTTCACACTATATGGACATAAAGTGTGGGGACCCCTGTTAATTCATTAATATAAATAAAGTTTATTAAAAGGGGTTATCCTGCTTTCGTTAGAGTAACTGTATATAGTGTCCAGGGAAGGCTTTCTACTAGATTTGAAGCACTGCTGTGAGGATATACTTCCTCATCTGCCACATCCCCAACTATCCAACTCATCCCAAAAGTACTGGATGTAGCATCATCATTCCAGAGAACAGAGGTCCATGCCACAGCTAAATTTTGGGAGGTTTTATACCTAGGGTGACCAGATTTGAGGTGATGAAAAAGAGGACACCATAGCGGGGGGTGGGGGGTGGGGGAGTTGGGGGCGTATAATGTATTACATGTTCAAATAAATTTTTTTGGTGCTTGAACACAAATCTTATTAATTATTAATAAATATTGACAAATTATGATTTATATTTTATTAATAATTACTAGTCACTATTAATAATATACTAATAATAACTACTAAATGGTATTATGAATAATAAAGTAATACAAATTAATATTAATCATTAATAAAATATTAATACATTATAACATATTATTTATAAATAATAAACTTTTAAAAACGTGTAGCATAAAATTATCAGTCAACTTCAATAATCAAACAATGATTATTTCAGTCAATTTCACTTCAGCTCGTTATCACCAATGTTACACATATGTATGGACTGTATGGTCAATAGATCTTATTTACACAGAATTATACCTCATTTTTGAGTAAAAATAAGCAGAAATTCTGAATTATTTTGATAATAGTTACACTTAGAGGCGTGTAAATAGATGGCTTATCACAGACTGGTAGACACACACACACAGACACACACTCAAATGTAAATATTAATATATTTTAATATGAAACCGCTGATATTAAAATACGTCTAACTGACGTGACACAGGCAGAACAAACGCTCAACATGTTAATAACTTACAGGTGAAAACGGACTGCTGCCCAATTTGCAGCGCTGGTGACAGCGGTGACGGCCAATCACACGTTAGCAAGAAACGGCAGAGCCAATCGATGAGCTTGTGGCAGCCTAAAGGTAAACCGGCTTGTATTTCAGCTGGGTCTCCATTTATTATAGCATAACATCTCACTCAAGCAAACCAAATGGAATAGGGGGAGGGCGAGACTAGTTTGAGAACAAAACGCTTCTCAAGTACAACAAAAACCCGGACATTTGTGAAATTCCCCCCGGACATGTTTTTTAAGTCTAAAAAAGAGGACATGTCGGGGTAAAAGAGGACGTCTGGTCACCCTATTTATACCTCTCTAGCCCACACCTGGCATTAGACATAGTGTCAATAGATTCATGTTTAGCTGCAACAGAGAGACCACTATTGGCAATACTTGTCTACAGGTAATAGATAAGCTGTATGTGTGCGTCAGTATCAGCAGTGGGTTCAACTTAAAGCAGATGAATGCATTTATTTAGAAGGGATGTCCGCAAACATTTGAACATAACAGTGTATCTTTAACATTTAGGAGGAAGGCCTTTAAAAGTTCCAAGAGTGAAACTCATTACCTCTGAAGCTGTTACCTCCTGAGGTTGGGCAGACAGGTGAAGGAGAACCTTGAGGTCTCAGGACAGGAGCAAAAGCACTTTTCTGTTTGGCTGTTGAAGGAAAAGATGAGAAGGGCAGGAGAGAGGAAGAAGAGCTGGATCCTGGTATAGTGGGACTGGATGGCATAACTGAAAAAGAGAAAAGCAGTGTAAATTTTACAAATAATTAATTAAAACAGGGATTACAAATAAATTAAAGCAGGGGTGCACAATACGTCGATTGCGATCTACCGGTCGATCGCAAAGGTACCGTGGGTAGATTGCATGACATTAAAAAAATAGACGTCAGCCTGTCATCCGTCCTCCTTATAAAACATCTCACTTGATTGACATACAGGGAGACTGGTCGAGCACTAGGACCCAGCGGGATTCCAAGCTGCTCAATCTGAAAATCCGGTTTCACTTTAGACCGCCAACAAGCTCATTTGATTGGCTCTGCCGTTTCTGCTAACGTGTGATTAGCCGTCTCCGGTATCACTTCATAAAACAGCATCTGGACTGTAAACCAGCATTTTTCAAGTTGGCCAGCAGTCCGTGTTCACCTGTCACTGTAAATTCTTAACATGTATGTTTGTTCTGCCTGTGTAAGAAGCCTAAAACTGAGCATTTCCATACGGAGTGGAGGACTTTTTTACTGTCATTTTTAAGTGTGTTTGTCTTGACTGCATTATTCAGCGTCAGCCTTTTCACACGTGAAGATCATTAAGTCCAAGTATCGTTCCACCATGACTGATGATCATTTGGAGGTTTGCTTGAGGCTGGTTATCAGCAACTACTGTCCAGACTCTGCATCCCTGACTGATTCCATTCAGTGCAAGTCATCAGAGTAAAGTAGGCTAATGACAAAACATGTACACAGTTGTATTGTGTAATATGGGTTCATGTAGTTATTCAAGATACACCAGCATACACTGTACACATAAGTTGTCAGTATATTTATAAATAAATACATGTCTTGCATTTTAATATTACGTAGATCATTTTGACTTAGTCATTAGATATGTAGCTCGCAGGCTGAGAAAGTGTGTGCACCCCTGAACTAAAGCTAGTAGGAGTCAGATAGCAAACATGCTAGCATTGCAGCACTTAGCATGAATGTTAGCACTGCAAAAATGAGCATGAATGTTAGCACTACAGCAGATAGCATGAATGCTAGCATTTCAGCAAATAGCATGAATGTTAGCATTGCCGCAATTAGCATGAATGCTAGCCTTGAAGGAATTAGTATGAATGTGACATTGTGATGTGACATTGTGAGCAGTATTGCTAGTATTGAAGGCTAGTTATGAATACTAGCATTAAAATAACAAAGGAATTATTAGCTGCTTTAACATGAATGCTAATATTGGAAAAATAAATGAAAATATTAGTTGTCTGTTAGCTGTATTAGTCATGGCCTGAAGGTTACAATGACTGGAAAGATGTTGTTTAAGTCCCCTGAACCAGGAACTAAAATTCATGAGTGAAATGCCCTTCCTGTGAAAGTGACATTCCTGGTTCAGGGGACCTATGTCACTTAACCCCAAACTGCTCCCCGGATGCGATTGCTGCCCACTGCTCTGGCTATGTGTGTGTGTGTGTGTGTGTGTGTGTGTGTGTGTGTGTGTGTGTGTGTGTGTGTGTGTGTGTGCGTGTGTGCTGTGGTCACTAGTGTGTGTATTTGCAGAGAAATGCAGAGGAATTTTACTAAGAGGATCAATAAAAAGTGCCTCTTTTGTATGTCAACATTTTTTGGATATTTTCATTTAACAACACTCACTACCATAAGGCGAGCTGTTTGGAGATGCACTACTAAAGCCAGGGGAGCCAGGCACACCCAGACTACTCATAGGTACAGCTCCATATCCTCCACTCATGCCCCCTCCAGATCCATAGCTGGACTGCTGAGGGGTGGAAGCAGACGGGTAGCCACGTGGAGACAAACTGGGGTTACGCATGTATCCTACATGAGAGAGGAAAAAATTATCAGGTGTTATATATGCTATATGTGTTTCTATGTAATAATATTATGCATAAAACAAAATATCTGCATTTTTAGCTGTTTTACTCTACAGGTGCCTGTTCCTGAGCACTTCTCACCTTGGCCACTGGTTTGTCCAGGTTCTCCGATGCTGACCCCGAGCTGAGAGGGGTAGGAGCTTAGGCCCATGACACTGCCATGCACTGGAGAGCTGGGCAGAGCTTGTAACTGACTGTGAGGCCTTGGCACACTATAAAGCGCTTCAGCAATGTCCGCTGCCCTCTTCAGTAACATGTCCTACAGCCAGGAGAAGAAACGGTTTGTCCAAAGGATATAAATGTTTTATACCATTTAGGATTCTCCCTGCTTCGAATAGCTTAATGATGCATTTACTTGATCATCATAAGGATAACCAGCTAATGGAAGCTTTACCTGCCATCTAAGCAAGAGGTGTCTACTGTGAAGAATGTCAAATATAAACATATTCTGGTTTGTTTACTTGTTTGTTTACTACATAATTACAGATGTGTTTATTCATAGTTTGGACGACTTTAGTATTAATCTACAATGCAGAACATTTTTAAATCATGAAAAACCTCTGAATGTCCAGAAGGTGTGTCCAAACTTTTGACTGGTACTGTACTTAAGAGTTCATTTTCCGGGTTACAGTCGGAGTTTACCTGATTACTGTGCGTGTTTCCATAGACCGCCTCAACTAGATCCGCAGCTCTTTTCAGTAACATCTCCTAAACAAACGCAGAGACAGATTTTAAAGTCTGTGTGAAAAAAAAGTGTCTACATACTTCAAAGTTCTTGGACATTTCTAACCTTTGCCAGTTTTTCAGGGTCTCCGGGATGTCTAGGGATGACCTTCTGAAGCCTCTGGAAGCCGTAGTCTATGGTTGGCTCATTCAGTGCTGAGGACAAATCGAAAGTGCACAGTGATGTAAAGTCAAAAACAATGAAAAGCATTTATTTTTTAATTAAACGTGTATTTCTGTCAACCTGTGTGTATTCACCTGTGTAAATGAAGCGTCCTGGTGCTCCCTTGCAGAACTGTTTTGATTTGTAGGACAGTGTGACTTCTACGACCCCAGGAATGTGCCTCGGTGGCGTCTGAACCCGGATTGCATGAGGAGTGATTAACTGTTGAAGAAACAAAGCATTTGAAAACATTACAGGCTAACGTTTTATAATACAGGCCAGTTTTTAAGGGTAATTTACAGCGTAATGTCCCAGAAGATGTTACTTCAGTACATATAAGGTACTTACTGGCTCCTACTGGTACTTGAACCAGTATATAGCAGAACAAAACAACACTGACTTGTCTGTGAGACTAAGACTAAGATCTTGATGTTGTTTGAGAGAAGTTGTGGTGATTTTTAAGGTAAAAGCTGTTTTTTTAAATGACTGTTAAGTTCTAATGTTTGTTAGCATTGCTAGTGTCACAGCTCCAGTTGTAAAATTTGGTCTCCAAACATATTTTGGCTGCTTGAATACATCTGAGGTACAGTAAGTGGGAAAATGTCAATAGGATGTGGTGCATCATTCCTTTAACAACATAATTCTTCTACCACTTTTCACAAGACCTGCTGTGTAAAGGTGATGCAGCCAAGACTGTGTACCGCCAAGACCAAGTCCAAATTTGGATTCTTATAGTATACAGAATACAACTGGGGCTGTAAGAACATTTCTAAGAAACTACGACTCAATAGTCACCTGAACTAACCCAGCTGGTACTGTAAAAATACATCACCAAAGCTTTTATCAAATCACATCCAATAATTAAAACCTCACAGACTATTCAGAGTATTTCAGGACACAATATCATTGTCTTCTGCTGTAACTATATTTAAGTACCAGTAGAAGCCAGTAAGTATCTTGTTTGTACTGATTCATGAGGGGAAGTTATACTGTAAATTACCGGGAGTTACACTTTAAAATTGGACCGTATCATAAAGTGCTAAATGCAGTTTAGCACTCTTGGCAATGTCTTAGCCCCCTTTTTTAAAAAAAGTACCTAAATACAGAGTGACCAATTTTTTTTCAAGGTGTTCTTGAACTGTCATGATCTAAATAATTACAATAAAATGTATTTACAGCAGCTAAGTTACTGGCGTGATCAAAAATAATCAGATCCCTAACCTCACTCCACACAAGCATGCTCCCGAACACGACCTGCAGACCATCGAAGAAGTTCTCCCCAATAATGATCACCATCGCACCTCCTGTGGTCCAGCCTTCACTGGGGCTGATGGCTTTGATACAAGGGGTGGCTGTTTACATAGAAACACAGAGAAAAGTCTTTATTTAGTACTCGCTCCTGGCTGATCCACAATGCAGCTGCTCGGCTGGTCTTCAATCAACCCAAGTTCTCTTATGTCACTCCACTGCTGTGTTCACTTCACGGCTTCCTGTAGCTGCTTGCATCAGATTCAAAACCTTGCTGCTCGCCTACGAAGCATTAAATGGACCAGCCCCTCTCTACCTAATGGCAATGGTCAAGTCTCGAGTCGCACTTCGAGCCCTTCGAGCTTCCAGTATGGCTCGGATTGTCCTGCCATCCTTCAAGACACGTGGAAGACCAGCATCAAGCTGTCCTGGCACTGTGGAACAAACTCCCACTGGTTGTTCTAACAGCAGAGTCGCTCACAGTCTTCACACACAAACTGAAGAGCATCTCTTTGTGTAGCACTTAAGCAGCACTAGTTTATAACTCTTAATGTAATGCATTGTAAAGCTCTTATATTGTGTATAATTGTGTATCTTTCAAGGTATTAGTAACAGTTTTGTAGTGTGTGTGTGTGTGTGTGTGTGTTTGAACTTTTGCACATTATGAGTTAGAAGTGAAGTTAGAAGTTCTGCTCTCGTTGATCTCACCATATTCCATGGGGTTCTCCATTGTCTCGCCCGGCTCTAGTCTACGTGCTCGACGGCCATGTTTGGAGTTGTTGTGAACAAACATGTTGTCAGATACTGCGAGGACATGACCATCCACGCTAACAGTGCTTGAAAGGACCACCTGTGAGGAAAACAAAAACAACCACATAGTGTGGGTGGTAAGTAGAAGCTCTTTAAAAGGCAGCAGGTTTGTTGGACATTTCTATTGGTTTCTGTTCACATGCTGAATGTATATAATGTGTTCCAGTCAAACAGCCCCAGAGTGTTGGTCATAAGTCACGGATATTTGGTTTTCTTCTCCCTTTGTCATGTTTAATACTTTCATATTTCTGCTTATTCATTCCACTCCCAGTGGTCATTTTTGGTCCTCTCCATCCTCACAAGTTTCCTTCATTGTCTGTGCATCTGCTTCCCCCCTCTCCTGTGCTCTATCAGCAGACAGTGTGGAGGTCTCTGTGGTCCAGCCCATCTCTCAATGACATTAAACATATGGAGTGAATCTCCTCTAAGTTCCTTTGTGATACAATGACTGATGATGCATTCTGGCCACTAATTTCTTTTTTAGTGCTCAGTGGTTATGAATATGATTCAGCCATGCATGATTCATTGGTAAAGACATCCTGGCTGCTACTAGGATTACATTTGACTCAAAAGAATATGCATATTCCTCTCTGGAGTGTGGTAGGTATAAGGGAAAGCCAGAGAAGGCAGGAATGGATACAATTGGAAAATGATAAATACTATCTAAATATATCATTGTATCAGAGTATTTTTTGATGTGAAAGACTCAATAAATAGTTTGTTCTAATTGTTTCTTCTATATTATACCAAATAAATCCTAACATGGAATTGTAAGACTTCCAGAAAAAAAACGTTTTTGTGTATCATATCAAGTGTAAAATGTATAAAATATTTAATTTAAACAGATATTTTAGGAGTTAGAATGCTTTTGTAGATGTAATTTGTCACGTCGTCCTCCAGCACTGTCTCAAACTCCCAACTCCCACAATGCCATGGGAGGCCACATGACTTTTACGACCAATCACAGACACAGCTGTTACCTATTTCCTCACATTATAAACATATAATAAATAGTATTTCCCACATTTCATAGTTGAATACCAAATGGTCGGGTCTGTATTACTTGTGTATGACCTTGTTTCTGTATTTTGACCAGAGACCAGATTTGTTTGCTGTGGTTTGCTCTTCCGGTTTAGACCTGTGTTTCCAGCTCGTTTACGCTTTTTGTGCTATCCCTTAGCTCGTTATTTACTCAGTCTGGTGTCTGACTCTCACTAACATAACCTGACAATTATTTTATTGCACTAGAGATAAATACACTGCTCAAAAAAATAAAGGGAACAGTTAAACAACACAATGTAACTCCAAGTCAAACACACTTCTGTGAAACCAACCTGTCCAGTTAGGAAGCAACACTGACTGTGAATCAATTTCACCTGCTGTTGTGCAAATGGAACAGACAACAGGTA
>BRDA01058793.1:4624-22941 GCA_036984385.1 Crenuchus spilurus
CTTATTTGTCTCCACAACTGACGTGTGACCGGTAATGTCAAAAATCGGTAACATACACCAAAATAAAGATTTAGAATTGTTTACACTTGACCACACAAACTGAGTAATTCACCGAGGATTTAACTTGTTAATACTCTACTCATACTCTGCTCAGAAAACATTTTTTAGTCGAGTCTACTCTACAGAAAATCGTGAAAAGGTGGTTTTATTGACCAAGAACTTGACCACGGCAAGCTTTGTACCAAGAGCACAAATGCTCGCAAGTAGTCGATGCGCTCCGCTGTCGCTGATGACGTACACCGTGACGTATCCTCGGTTCAACTAGTGGAAATGTGGGCTGGTTCACTAAAAAGCACCGAGGTTCTCATAAGTTCGAACGGCACCAGTTCAAGAACCAGTTATTTTGGTGGAAAAGTGCTAAAAGACATCTCATCTGAGCTGATTTTTTACAAAAGACTCGTCTCATACTCATCTCATAATTGTTCAATTTAGGAGCCACTTAATGAGTCAAACACACCAGTTCACATTTGTTAAGATTTAGAAATAAAACCACATACAATGGCTAAAAACTGTAATGGCCAGTGTGCAGTCAACACCTCTGTTTATTCAGTTCTGAGCTCAAAATTCTTGTATAAATGTAGAAATGTTTAGTGTGTTTTTTCACAATATATCAGCACTGAAAATAGATTTTTGGAAAGTTTGTTGCTGAGTTTGTGCTGAACAAAAGCTTGTGTAACACTTTGGAAAAAATCATTTTAGATGGGTGTAATTTGTGAAAAAGTCCAGGCTTGTCAAACTCCAGAGAGTTAATATGCTTCACTAAGTAAATGTGTTTGCTGTTATGCTACAAGATGACATTTATCATTGCGCAGCAATTTTCTACTGCTAGAAATATACAGATTATTTTCTAACATATATAACAGATAATAACAGCACAGGTAAAGGCTTACAACTTACAACTGTAAATCTGCTGGTGTTTTATTAACCAGCAAGTGAGGTTAGCTTTGGTGTTTGCTAATAGTTAGCATGGTTCGCTAATAACATTGTCCTGCCTGCCTCTCTTCACAGTTGGTGTACAAGCCTTGGCTCTGCGCTCAGTATTTCCAGAGCAATCAGTCCAGCTGTAGCCGCAAGGTCCCCTGTGAGCAGTATTGCCTCGAGGTCCAGCAGAGGTGTCCCTTCATATTGCCTGACAATGATGATCTTATACATGGCGGCACTCCCAGTTTTATATGTACAGGTAGGTGTCTTATTGTTTATGGGCTTTAAAAATGAGCATTAAAGTCTTTCTACCTCAAATGTAGTTGATCAGTAAAGACGTTTGATTTCTGAGAATTGCTTATGTTTCAAATCAAATATTACACTCCATATACTTACACTACACAATATATTCAGAACCGCTCTGGCTTCTGAAAGGCAGTATCGTCTCAAAATCAAACACTAACATTTTACACAGAAAATAAAATGATGCCTCTATTTTCTGTCTGATTAACTCATTTTTGAGGCTTTAAAAGGCCATTCAGAAACATGCCCTGACCTTTATTAAACAAAAGCTACGTCTTCCCTATTAGGTGGCTTCTAATGGCTTCTCTCATTCCATTACATATAGTGATGCACAGCTCTGGAGTCAACCTTGACTCTCGACTCCTGCTGAAATCAATCGAGTTGACTCATTGACTCCACTTAATTTAACCTAAACAGCACTAGAGTGATAGATAAAATGTACTAGGTAATCATGTCAAGTCAAGTTAGCGTTACCACCAGTTACCGTGGTACAAATAATACAGCACAATACAATAAACACAAAAAATCTTTGACAAATACAACATAGTACAATAACTAAAAAAGGCTTAAAACAATCTTATACACTATGAATGACAGGCACAACTTTTCAGTATTTTGAGTTGTATTACCTATAAATATAACAGTCAACAGAGTAGAACTTGGCTTCTAGCTTTTCAACCTTGAGAGCTGGTGACCAAGAGTCAACGCAGACATTCTGACAACTCGGACTAGAAGAACCAGTTCTTTTGCAGCCAAATTCACAGCACAAGGCATGTATGACGAATGTCAGTGTTCCACATTTCATGTTCTACTACATGATCCAGGTATTAATAGAAAGCTGTGGCTTGTCTTACTTCCCAGTGTGAAAACAATATGCCCACCACAAACCATTAGTACATCTTGGAATCTTGTGATGTAGACAGGACTATGGACTAAGGTACAAACCAACTTACCAAAAAAGTTGGGACACATCCTAAAAATGCATTACTAATTCCCTTGAAACTTTATTTAACACACAAAATGACAAAAATGTTCAGTGTTTTCAATATTTGATTTTTTAGAAATTGCAATACATTCAAAAAACGCTGTGCAAGATATGCCTGAAACAGTTATACAACACTGTACTAGAAAGTCCCATAATTAGCAGTTTAACTGGTAACAGGTGAATTCAAGGCTCTGAATGTGTGTGAGCCTTCAGGTGGCATTGTCTGAGAAACCACCATGCTACCACATGGGCTGAGGAGTACACAACCTGAAACTGTGTTGTGGAAAGTGGAAGCCATGTATTAATTTAGCTCAGAAACAGTGAGCTCTCTGTGCCCAACCTCATTTGAGATGGACTGAAAGACAATGTATATGTCTTCTGTACTGAGACGAGTCCATGTTTCAGTTTTTGGGAAAAATGGGAATCAGATTTGTGCCAAAGACCATCCAGACTGTTACCAAAGAAAAGTGCAAAACACCAGCATTTGTGGTGGCATCATGGCTGATCTGCATATCTGTGAATGTGCCACTGATGACGAGGTTTATATTAGTATTTTGGAGAGATATATGCTGCTATCAAAATTATATCTTTTCTCAGAAAGTCATCAGGACAGTGTCAGTTCTTATTCTTCACAAGTTACAACAAAGTTATTTCATAGACACAGAGTGTTTAGATTAGATGAAACTTTGTCATTGTGCAGTGAAATGTGCAGTGTTATTTACATAAAGTGCAGTAAGTAATCATTGAAATGATACAGTGAGTTGTTGAAATTTGAATATATCTATTGCAAATGAATAATATGTACAAAATTAAGAGAGCACATACATGTGATGTAGCAGATATGAAGTACATGAACATGAACAGAGGTGCAAGGATGCAGTTAAGTGGCAGTGTAATGATATAGTTTGTAGTTAAAGTGACTGTGCAGAGTTCAGTAGCGCCACAGCCTCTGGGAAGAAGCTCTTCCTGAGTCTGCTAGTGCATAAACGGAGGCTCCTGTAACGTCTGCCAGAAGGGTGAAGAGTCCGTGGTCCTTGTTATACTGTACCTTTGTATCTTATAATCCATGTCATTAGTTTTTTCTGCTTGCCCTTATAAGAAAGAATGTAATGATTCAGTTTAGGGCAGATTAGTATTTATTTATAGAAGCAGTTATAAAAGCTACTTGTGCTTAAAAGCAGCAATTTTAAAGGTCACTTAATGACACACTAGCTGACCATTAAATCATTTTTTAAATGAATTATATTACATATTAATCTACACAAGTGACATGTTATGTTATCTGTGTGGGGCGACGTTACGGTGCAACAGCATTTCAACACAGATTTACATAATGTAGATGTGCTACTTCAGACTGAGTGCCATGAAGGAATAATTCTGCATATAAAAATGATACACAATACTAGAAAATTGAAAGCATATTTTTGCTGTCATGTCAAAAACTTTTCATGTTGTAAAACTGCCATTCCTTCTTTGTATCACCCTAATATCTTGATTTTTTAATTCTATTTATAAACAAATATCTCAAACCAAGTCAAAGTGTTAACCTCCATTTTTGAATGTACACAGTATAGGATGATCTGAAAAATACACTAAAAAGCAATTGGCTGTTTTGCACCATGAATCATGTAGTATATATGCTACAATTTGTATGTTATTTATATGGTAAAACTGCCAAAATCTGCCAAAATGATCATTGGTAGATTTCTCATTTACTAATACAAGCACACATGATAGCACTAGATTATTTCACATTTGTATTTGTTTGTAATTTGCTGTTGAACGTAGTTGGTTGCCTACTTTTGCCGAGTATAAAATCCTCCTGGTTATTATTCAATGTATGGATTTTATCTGCTTTTATGTCACTCAGTACAATGTTTGGCTACAGTCATGTCAAGGCAAAGAAAAATGTAGGCATAACTTCCACCAGGTGGAAAAACTGCTTATGAATATATTTATGACATGTTGGTACATTTTTCAGGTGAAATGTGTGCAGTATTGGAAGCTTTTCTAGGTGCTGTGTGAACTGTTGAGAAACTTGGTGCACTGAAAAATGTAATGCATTAAATTTCCTTTAAATCAAATGTGCATCAATGCGAGTCAAATCATTTTCATATGAATAAAGTATATGACATCAACACAGTTATTGGCAAATGTAAATAAAATGAAAAGTCAAAATGAACCTTGCTGATTTGAGAGACCTGATAACTATTACTTTATGTTTTTTAAATGTTAAAATATGTTTATTGGACAGCAAAAGGTGCAGCATACGCAGCTGTTTCAGGAAGAGAATCAAATCTGATCTGTTAAGATGAGGTTGTATCTGTTTCTTCCCATCAAGGATGCTTTTGTGAAACAAAAACAAGGCATGCAAGGACAGATAATAAAGATACATTACATGTTTGTAAGCAACTCATAACTAATATTCACAACTACTTAGCAATGCCATTGCAACCACCTAGCAACTACTTACCCAAACTCTCAAAGCTGATCTCAGAGCTCATTAGCTCTCTAAAGTCTAGATGTTAACAGACACTCTGTATATAATAAGGTAAGAGAAACCCATCTCAAGATACTTCACTGAATTCATCCTTGTAATGCATATCTTCAGAAACGTTATTAATGTTACATCACAATGTACTTTCTGTAACTCTAATTTTCTAATGTTATTAATTAAGCTTTTGGAACGAGGTGTCTGTTGATTTTTAATACTTTTTGCAAAACTAATTTGCATTAATGAGGCAGTTTCTATTGGTTAATACAGGCATTTCTTCTTTAAAATTGTCTCATGACTCCCTGTTTAATATCAGGTATAACAAAAAGTCTGCCAGTACTCTGTTTCTTCTAGTTAGGATTGAAAATATTATAATTAATATAATTGCGTTTGTGTGTTTCGTGCCCTCCCATAATATTTATTATTATTATGATTATTATTATTACTATTATTATTGTTATTTTGTATTGTTTCTTTTGAAGAAACCACCTGCAATACCATAACAACCATTTAGCAGCACCACAGCAACCACCTAGCAACCACTTAGCAAAACCATAGCAACCACCTGTGATACCATAGCAGCCACTTAGCAACACCATAACAACCATTTAGCAGCACCATAGCAACCACCTAGGAACTACATAACAAACCCAAAAGTAAACTCGTGATACCATAGCAACGACTTTGCAACACCATAACAACCTTTTAGCAGCACCATAGCAACCAACTAGTAACAAACCCAAAACAACTACATGTGATACCATAGCAACCACTTGGCAACCCCATAGCAACCTTTTAGCAGCACCATAGCAACCACCTAACAACTACTTAACAAACCCAAAACAACCACATGTGATACCATAGCAACCACTAAGCAAAACTATAGAAACCACCTGTCACAAACAGTTGCACCTTACTGACCACAAATCAGCAACTGCCTTGAAGTGGGAATCACTGCACAGCCTTCAGGAAATACAATGTTCTAGTTAATGTTCTTTTGGGTACAAATGAGCAACACAAGATTATAGTATATTAGACTGTAATGAATTACATTGTGATAGAAAAAAACATAATCACATTACTGTAATACATTACTTTATACCACCAACACTGCTTAACTCTAGGTTTAGGCTACTCTGCCAATCTTCTGTAAAGAAGTAAGTTTATTTCAGTATGGACCTATCAGAACTGTTTGAAAACCAAAGTGATGATAAATATTACTGATTAATAATATTATTATATCATTTTTGTTCTTCCAGGGCTTTCAGAGAGGGCAAACGCTGAGCAGGAGCCACAGTGCTGCGATGTGCGGTGGGAGTTGAAATCCAGCAACCGCTCACGAGGCACTTTCAAAAGGACTCACCCCTCGTGCCAGCATGGCTCATCTGCTACCACCGCCGCAGCCTCAAGTGCTCCACGGCTGGGTCAGGGCAGGCTCAAGCTCTGCCTGCTGGTCCTGGTCCTCCTCCACACGGTGGCCACCATAACGGCCAGCCAGAACTCCACCTGCCTGGCTGGAATCTTCCCACTGGAAGACAACAACACACCCAGGGAGGAGTGATTCGGACAACGGTGGTCAGGGGGCTAGGGCTAGCTGTTTAGCATGCTCCAAAAACATCTCCCGCCAAACAAAAGGCACCCCTCTGCCTGCGAGGAGCCAGCGGGGTCAAACTGGGTCGAACCTGGGTGCGCTGGGCCAGCGGTGGTCCCTCCTGGCCGACCCTTAGCCGCGCTTTATATGTTCAGTGCTCTTTAGGCCCCAGCTAGTAGAAGGAACAACAGGAATGAAGAGAAACACAGGAAGAGACGAAGAGGAGGACGATCCAGGCGAAGGTCCAGGCCAAGTCCTACCAAGACGTCAGCTCTCACACTGTTCTAAAACACACGTTCTGATACCCACCAACACACGCACACATACACACACACACACACATATATATATGCGTGTTTTATTTCTCTTTGCACTAGGAGATGATATTACTTTTTTTTTCATTTCGAGCTTCAACTGACAAGGATGGTTTTTATCTGCACACTTCACTTGCTTTGGATCAAAATGGAAAATTACATGTTGGGGGAGGGGGGAGTCAAGGTTTTCTATGTTTGCACCCCATTTTTTTCTATATTTTGAGAGCTAGCATGAATAACTTCTCTACTCGCTGCTGCTGTAGCTGCAAAGATATGAATGGTTGGCTGGTCGCGGGCCCAATTACCCTCACTACTTGTTACCTCCTTTCTTGCTTTCTCAGATTCAGACACATTCTGTCCTTGCCTTCCGGCCAAAAAGAAATCTTACCAATGTAGACAGGGCTATATGTCAAAAAGAGCCTCAAAAGCAGTCCAGTAGTATGTGCAATTGGTAAGAATTGGTCGATCAAAGGGGGCCTCAAACTAAAAATCACATTGCCTATGACACCATTTATCATTAACCATAGCCCTTATGTTCAACCTCTTTATAGCCTCACAATTGTAGTGCTGCTTTGCTGGCTCCATTACATCCCCTGTTATTCCCTCATGACATCAAGACAGAAAGGCAAGCGTACTAGTTGTTGACTGCTGACACCTACTGGCAGGATAAGAAGAAATGTAGGATACCAAACTGAATGTATCCCATCCAGTGGTGACTGAAGGTGTGTGATCCACGTCAAGAACCTCAGCCTCAGAAGTTGCATAGGTCTTCATTCTGAGAGATTATAGCCACCCCCGGCTCTTTGCATGAATAAGCTTATGGCTTGTTTTGTTGTGCATTCACACCAGGATCTCATCAGACAGGTGTTTTATTGAGATTTGAATCACTCCTGTAGATTGAGGCAAGTGATTATATTGTTCCCAAAATTCCGTTCGAGTTGAATCATCAGGCTGCAATAACATGATTAGAGTGCCTGGACTAGTCGAAGTTAAAACTGTACTGAAGACATTCTGTCAAAACATAAGGCTTGTTCCCTTTGGGTGGCAAAAGAGAATTTTTTTAAAGCGACTCAATGTTTTGACAACTTCTTCAGTGGTTGTACTTAGTGGGTCTCCTCTGCGTTCAGTATGGTAGCTTACTGTGATGACGATCTTCGCAACTAGCTGAGGGAAAAAAGAAAAAACGCTGTAATTTTGCCATCGTTTTTGTCCTCGAAGCATCCCTCATTGTGTAAAGGGCTTAGCGGATAGTGTGCGAGGGAAGGAGTTCTCAAGGGCTCATTCTATACTTCTCCTTCTGTGTGTAGGACTGTTGTCTTTGGTGTCTGACCGTTTCGGCCGCTAGCTGCTGATGTACTATTTCGCAGTCTGTTTTTACCTGGTGTTTCATCATGGGCCACTTAGTTTAAGAAAGGCTTATTTTTAGGCCCAACATTTGTTGTACCTTCCCTGTCTTTGTAACCCAATTTGGCTGGAGAACATTGTGTGCATGTTTTATCTTGTGTAGCTACGTCTTTTACCGAGATCATGACATCCTTCAATCGTCCCTCAATCTGGAAGCCCCAAGCTATGAAGAGTGTACGTCGTCCATTTTGTCCAGTTTTATCTCTTCAGAAAAACAAACAGAAAATGTAAAACCTGAAAAATGGCAGCAGTAACAGTCGATTACGAATGTAATAGAGGTCAGACTAGTAACGTATTGTAGCTTTGTGATGGGTTTATTAAGTGACCATGAGGATATATGCTTTAACTCGTAGTCTTGTTGTATGTTCTGTTCATGAAACGCTCAATTTGCTGTTTAAAGCAGCTGGCCAAGGTCTTACAGTTCGAAGGTGACAATCATTCCTTTTTTCATACTCAAACATATTTAACCATCCTTAAGTGCTGAGACTCCATTCTTACCTAAATAAGAGACTAGAACTTTAGCCAATGTGGAGAACAAGCCCTACGGTTATATCTGGAGGCCAACCCAAAAATACAGATGGTATATTATATAAATTCTAACTTAATGAACCTAAAATTTAAATAGATGATTATTGTATAATAAATGTATTTTATTTTGTTATATAATTCTTCTCATTTTATTTTATTTTTTTACTTACAAAAATGTGAGGAAGGACTTTCCTTATTGACCAAGAATATGTACTGTGTTTTTCAGTTCAGGGGTTCATTTAAAGCATCCAATATTATTTGGATGCCCAGATGATACTGAAAGCCTGTGGTTCCTACCTGTCTGCTATGAAGAACCCTAACGCTGCATTTACATTACGGCATGGCAAAGCTTTTACCTCTAATTCATTTCCATGATGAGAGGCAGCGGTTGTGTGTGGAGGATTGTGGGAGGCAGGCGAGGAGCTTTTCTTAACTTAATGCAAACAGGAAGCATGTTCTGCCAACCAGTCGGGTTGCCTAAGTATGCTGTGATGTGCTTTACCGCATTCAAACTACACAATGGAGGTGGAAGAGAAATTAGTGGGAAATTTTTCCATTAGTTACAATAGAATGAAAATGAATTCTATTAGAATTAATGGAGCAGAACACTCGACCTGCATTTATGTCCAGAGCCAACAAAGTGGCCAACAGAAGTGCTTCCCTTTGTTGTGAGTGCAGCGTTAGCGGACCAGTTTTTTGTGCTACGCCAGGTCAGAGCATGCCCGAGTCTGTTGAGTTGGAGTAGAACAAAAAATGTAGTTTAATGCCCTCTAATCAACATTTAGTCAATGTTCTATAGTCAAAATCTTTGAAATCAGTGTTTTGCTTTGCCATATCAACAACACGTGCTGCTGGAAATACAGTGGACTGCAATACATTCTTAAAAGTAGGTACAAGACAGGATTTGAGGACATAGAGTCAATTTGGTTCCTGTAAAAACACTCAACAGACTGGTTCTCCTGGGGCATTGAAGCCTTTCTAGTAATGACTTATTTTTAAGAATGTATACAGCTGCAAATTTTGCCACTAGTTTCCTTAGTTTTATGAACTAAACAGGTGAGCAGCTAGTCGTTCTCTGAAAATGAGCCCCTCTACCTGCTTACCTTATAAAAATAGGCCTGTTTTCTTCTGATGCCTGAATTTTCCCTCAGCTCCTGATTGACCACGTCATCGACTCCACATCAGTTGTCTCATAGTTATATCATCATTATTCTCATGTCCCATTTGAGCAGCTGATCTACTGAAACCCTGTTGATCTATGCAGATGTGCCTCTGTCATTCTATTGTAGATTTGTGGTAATGAAGTCTCACTGTTGCCTGTCTTTCTTTGAGATTTCGATGTGTTTCCTCCCCCCGATCCCTTAATTCTTGCTCTGTTTCTCTTTTGTTTCGTCACACGTAAGATGTTTTTGGCTGCATTTTGTTGAACGTGTCAAAAAGAAGTGTGAGCTGCTTAAAGTGAATGTTCTCCTCTTCACTGGAATGGGCGAAATTGTGGTTCCTCGGAATTCGAAACACTGACAAGGGAATGGACAGACATATATAGATATTACAATTATTATTACAGTGTCATATTGTCATACAATAGATGCTTTAGTTCGCTGATTCTCTTTTCATTTTTTTACACAAAGACTTTGATTAAATATTTATAAATTGGTCTCACAGGTCATGACCTTTTTTGAACGTAAGATGAAAATACAGCTACATTTATGAAAGTTCTGTTCTAAGGAGAAATAAATAGAGATATGTTAACTATTACACGTCTGTCGTCTCAATTCTTTTGACTCATAAGGTCTATTTCTCAAAAAAAAAAAAGGTCTTAAAAACACACTCTTAAAAAAGATGGTCCTTCAAGGATTCTTTAGTCAAGAAAATATTTATCTGTAGAACCATAAACACTCATTGCATGACTACAGGGTTCTATGCCACGATGAAAAGGTTCTTTAGATTGAAGAAATAACATGTTGTAGATGGTTTTATATAGAAGCTTTTTGAAAAATGGTTGAATACAGCAGGCAGCACAGTGGCTTTGAGTACTGAGGTTTTGGGTTCAAGTCCCCATCTGTGTGGAGTCCCCATGTTCTCTTTTTTGGTTTCCAGTCACAGTTCAAAAACATGGTGGTCAGGGGAATTGGGTACTTTAAATTGTCTTGGTGTGTGCCCAGCAATGGACTGGCAACCTGCCCTGGGTGTAGCTACCCTGACCAAGATTAAACAGAGGATAATGGATGGATGGGTTACATACAGTGAGGGAAATAAGTATTTGAACATCCTGCAAATTTGCAAGTTCTCCCACTTAGAAATCATGGAGGGGTCTGAAATGTTCATCTTAGGTGCATGTCCACTGTGAGAGACATAATCTAAAAGAAAAAATCCAGAAATCACAATGTATGATTTTTTAATAATTTATTTGTGTGTTACTGCTGCAAATAAGTATTTGAACACCTGTGAAAATCAATGTTAATATTTGGTACAGTAGCTTTTACAGAGGTCAAACGTTTCCTGTAGTTTTTCACCAGGTGTGCACACACTGCAGCAGGGATTGTGGCCCATTCCTCCACACAGATCTTCTCCAGATCAGCCAGGTTTCTGTTTGAGCTCCCACCAAAGATTTTCTATAGGGTTCAGGTCTGGAGACTGGCTAGGCCACTCCAGAACCTTGATATGCTTCTTACGGAGCCACTCCCATGACTCCTCTGGATCATCCAAATGGTCATGGGCAAACTTAAGACGGACCTGGACGTATGCTGATTTAAGCAGGGGAACCTTCCTTGCCATGCATGACTTTAAACCATGACGTCTTAGTGTATTAGCTACAGTAACCTTAAAAACAGTGGTGCCAGCTCTCTTCAGGTCATTGATGAGCTCCCCCCGTGTAGTTCTGGGCTGATTCCTTACCTTTCTTAGGATCACTGATACACCACGAGGTGAGATCTTGCATGGAGCCCCAGTCAGAGGGAGATTGACAGTCATATTTAGCTTATTCCATTTTCTAATAATTGCTCCAACAGTTGATCTTTTTTCACCAAGCTGCTTGGCAATTGCCCTGTAGCCCTTTTCAGCCTTGTGGAGGTTTACAATCTTGTCTCTGGTGTCTTTTGACAGCTCTTTGATCTTAGCCATGTTAGTAGTTGGAGTCTTACTGATTGTGTGGGGTGGGCAGGTGTCTTTATGCAGCTATCAACCTCAGACAGGTGCTTCTAATAAGTGGAGTGGAGTAAATACTTATTTGCAGCAGTAACACACAAATAAATTATTAAAAAATCATACACTGTAATTTCTGGATTTGTTCTTTTAGATTATGTCTCTCACAGTGGACATGCAGCTAAGATGAACATTTCAGACCCCTCCATGATTTCTAAGTGGGAGAACTTGCAAATTCGCTGGGTTTTCAAATACTTATTTTTCTCACTGCATAGCCACAGAAAGGGTCTTGCCATTGTTACGATGTCTCTTTAATAACAGAGGAACCCTTTTTGGTTAGAACCATTTTCAACACATCAGTCTGAAAAACTTTAATCATGCAATGGGTTTTTTGAGTGTTCATGACTTTACCAAAGAACCATTTTTTAAAAGAGTGCCTCCATGGTGCCCAGGGAGCAGTTGGGGGTTAGGTGCCTTGCTCAAGGGCACTTCAGTCATGTCCTGCCACAACATCAAACAGCAATTTTCTGGTCACAAGACTGGGTCCCTAACCACCAGACCACAGCTGCCCCTGACACTGGAAAGAACTGGAAATTCAACATGTTGCATCATTACTTGGCTTGGGTGTACAAATTAGTAGAAAAAAACAGCTTGTTACCATTGCACATTTTTGGGAAAATAAAGTTTACTTAAGTCATGCTCAGGTTGGCTCCGCCCATGTGGATCATGCACCGCACGTGGGGCCCCAAGTGTTCATGGAGGCAACAAAAAAGTCTCCAAAACTGCAGCCTCCAAAGGAAACCCACACTGTAAAAAATATCCGTGTTGTTTCAACTTAAAAAAGTTAGTGTCCATGCTGCCTTAAAATTTTAAGTTAGGTAAACTCAGGAAGCGTAGTTAGTAAACATATAAACATGAAATATTGAGTTATCACAACAAATTCAGTGCTTGATAGTCATACCAACTACAATATTTAAGTTAGGTTAACAACAGGGCAAGTTAATTTTTTACAGTGCATGCAGACACGGGGAGAACATGGAAATTCCATCCAGATGGGGACTTGAACCCAAGACCTCAGCGCTGAGAGGTGAACATGCTAATCATCAATCCACCATGCCGTCCCAGTGTAGTACACTTAATTTATTTTAAAAGAGTGGAGAAAATCACATGACTTGTATACTCAACATATAATGAATGTGACTTATTATTAAATGACATATTAGTGATTTAGTACATGAGTGGTTGCAAAATAACATTAGGATGGCTTTTACAAAGCCTGGCCCAGTATTAATAGTATTAATTAATCAACATATTTCATCATTTTTGCAATTAATGTGAGCTCTACATAGACAGCTTTATACATCGCAATATGCGCCCCCGAGAAGAAGACGGTCTCAATTCTTTGAGTTGAATCAAACTGTGGCCTGCTGAGATACCTTATTTTGATTGAATATCCAGAGAGCATCGAATGCTTCCTAAGTCGTTAGGAATCCTAAGCCCGCAATGTGATGCAGTTCAGTGGACTCAAGTGGAGCAGCCAGCAGCAGAGCAAACAGCAATGATTTTACAATGTAACTTAATCTTATTAAGTATTGTGACAGAACTGTGTTGCTTTGCCATATGAACACCAGTGTTGCTATTCAAACGTTGGAAGGCAAGACATTCTTGAAAATAAAGATTTATTTATTAAAAAAAAAAATTTTTCTGAACTGGTGCTAGTCAGTGATCATGAAATATTCAACCTACTGTCTACTTGTAGTTCATGTAGTTCTTCCACACAGAGCTACCTTGTCCTGTTATTGGAGAAAAATGGGATTATAACAGTCAACAGTCATGAAGCTTATTGAGATCTGGCACAAATAGGCCATTAGTTAGGGTGACCAGATCTGAGATGACAAAAAAGAGGACACACCAGCAGGTTTTTTTTTTGTGCTTGAACATAAATTGTATTATTATTATTAATTATTAATACATATTGACAAGTTCTGATTTCTATTTTATTAATAATTACTAGTTACTATTAATAATATACTATTAATAACTATTACATTTATTATGAATAATAAAATAATAAAATGTATGTTAATCATTAATAAAATAATAATACATTATTACATATTATTTATAAATAATAAACTGTTAAAAGCATGTAGCATAAAATTATCACCAAATCCTTTTCAGTCAACTTTACTTCAGCTCATTATCACCAATGTTACACTTATGTTTGGGCTCTATGGTCAATAAACCTCATTTATACAGAATTATACCTCATTTTTGAGCACAAATAAGCAGAAATTCTGAATTATTTTGATAACAGTTACACTTAGAGGCATGTAAATAGATGGCTTATCACATACTGGTAGACACACACACAGACACACACTCAAATGTTAATGTTAATTAATTTTATTATTAAACTTCTGATATTAAAATACGTCTAGCTGATGTGGCACAGACAGAACAAATGCTCAACATGTAAACAACTTACAGGTGAAAACAGACGCTGTTTGAGGGAGTGACAGCGGCGATGGCCAATCACACGTTAGCAAAAAATGTCAGAGCCAATCGGTGATCTTGTAGGCTTCCTAAAGGGAAACTGGCTTGGATTTCTTCTGGGTCCTAATGCTCACCCAAGTACATTTAATATAGCATAACATCTCACTCATGTGAACCGAACGAAATAGGGGGAGGTCGAGACTAGTTTGTGAACTAAACACTTCTTGAGTAAAATAAAATCCCGGACGTTTGTGAAATTCCACCCGGACATGTTTTTTAAGTCTCAAAAAGAGGACAAGTCTGGGTAAAAAAAGGACGTCTGGTCACCCTACCATTAGTGCCAAAAAACTTAATTAATTCTGTCTTGGAATGAATGCTGCTGTTACCCAGCCCTGCTCCTCTCTGCTAGATCACTTATCAGAGTTTATTTTAGACGTAATCTAACTCACGTAGTGTATCTCCACTACTCAGCTCATGATTAGCTAGGTCAGGTGGGTTTGATTATGATTACAGCAGCAGGGATTCTTAGAGCAGTTCTTAATTCCGTCTAAACAAGTTGCACTTCACATTTTGTCCACCATGTGTCAGAACTGATCCACTACACAGAAAACCTGAATCAAAAACATTCCAACTGGTAACTAAAATGACACAACAATGTTATGGCGGTTTCTGCAACTTGTACATGGACCAAGTGCCGATATGTACATGTTTAAGGCTATCAGTGCTTACCAGTGCTGATGTCCATGGATTTGTTTGACAGCTCCCACGTCCCAGATGGCTTACCACAAGCTGAGAGCAAGCGGCAGTAAAACTAACACACTAAGGAGAGATGCTCAACCAGGGAATGAGACGGTTTCTCTGCTAAAGTGGTTTAGTAACCAAGGCCAAAGCATTTTATACTGGACAGTGTTGGCTTGTTCCCTCAGTCAGCAATTTCCTTCCAGCAAATCCTACAGCAGTTTTGAACTCATGGCCATGACTGCACAAAGAAACTGCCTGTAAATATATTGTGATACTACCGTGGTTGTATGATGGTAACTGATACTATTACCATCATATATTAAAATATACTATATTATCTGACCATGCCATATAACTTACATTGACGTTTTTTAGACCATGATGGTAGTACCATGGAGATATAATGGTAATACTACTGTAATGTAACTACTTTTAGCATAGTCTATATAAATATTACTATAGTTGTATTACTGTAGTATTACAATCGTTCTACCACCATACTACCATCACAGTACAGTCCAAAAATCATAGATTTATATTATCATGTTTTTACCATAGTGCTCCATCAAAAAATTACAATAATGCTAATGCCATCATGGTAGAACCATGTTTTTCTGGACACTACCATGATGGTACAATGCTAATACTACACTAATGCAAGGTTTTACAATAGACATACTACTAATAGTACTAATGGTAATACTAGTTTTACTAAAGCTAGTCGTATTATTGAAGTATTACCATTTTACTACCACAATACTAACATCATGGTAGTGTTAAATCATCATAAACCATTATACCATGGTATGTTTTACGGCATTAGCATACATTTTACGTAACCCTTTATGTAACAAAAAAGTAGCTTGGTAATACTATCAAGGTTAGGTGCGGTCCTAGCCTGTTTGGTGCCTGGGCGAACAACGCTTCCAGCTCCACACACTCCAGGCCAAACAACCCCAATGGCTCTTGTCATCCACTCAAAGATGCTTCACACAACCTGGCAGGGGTGTGACGCTAGGGATGCCCTTGACAAGATACCGTCCTTAGCGGCTGCCTATATTACCCGTATCATTTTAGTACCCAAGGGCATATATTTGCTCTTGACATTGGTGGACACCTATAAATCTACAGCAGGGAATGGCACAACCAGTCACACTGGCCATATGTGTTACGTGGAGGTAGGACTCACATAGACAACGTGATTTAACCCTTTCTGCACCTCTAGATTAAGGAGACGTTGGGTTCTTTTTGGAGGGAGTCAAATTATTGGTGGGGACAATTCAATAATTACTAGATATTGGTGGGAACATGTCACTTCCCTAAATGCTCATTCTATGCCGTTGATAGTACCGTGATGTTATGATCATGGTAGTGTCCAAAAAATAACATGGTTATACAATCATGGTACTTTTTTGTAAGTCTTACAATTACCATTG
Organism: Crenuchus spilurus; assembly: GCA_036984385.1. Classification (NCBI taxonomy): domain Eukaryota; kingdom Metazoa; phylum Chordata; class Actinopteri; order Characiformes; family Crenuchidae; genus Crenuchus; species Crenuchus spilurus. The sequence goes on from BRDA01058793.1 coordinate 21,042, forward strand.
TGAACCATGTTTTTTAGATTCTACAATGGAGCTACAATGGTAACACCACAGTCATTACAGAGTCAGCCATTGTAATAGTGCTGTAGTTTTACTATGATAAAGCTAGTTGCTTTACTGTAGGATTACCATCATGGTAGTGTCCAAAAAACATGGTTCTACCATGATGGTTTTACCAAGGTAATGCCGTCATACAACCATGGTAGTACCACAGTGTATGTTTGTAAGGTAAGGATGCACTAGCATGTTATTTAACACTTGGAACCCAGGCAAAGATGACTTAGTCTTCCTCTGGACTGACAGTTTGGCCCGTGGACAGAGTATCTTTGACGGGTCGCCGTGTCACATTAGTCGCTCACTGACCTCACTGGCTAATGAGCATAGTCAGTCCTATCTACTCACTCAGTTGGACTCTAAGCCTTGTGAACACACACACACACACACACACACACACACACACACACACACACACACACACACACACACACACACACACTGGGCTGTGACTGGTTCCTGATTCATGTCCAACCCTGTCCCTTCCTTTTCCCTTCTGTCCTTACACATCGTGTCCTGGCCCAGGCCAGAGAGCACACTTGCCAGCATGACAGCGCAATGTAGCATCCAGCCAAACATCTTCCAGCTCCATGGCTTTCCCTGAGGTTGACACATGCATTAGCTGGGCATCCTCATAAGCCATGTACACTGTGTGTAAATGGAGGAACGCATTGAAACGGCAACGTCGATGCCACTCAAGCTCACTGTTGCCCTCCTTGTTATTTTTCAAAGAGGAGGCCAGAGCATTCTCAAGCACTACAACCACTACCACTGAACTAGAAATTAAAGGTATATGATGACAGTCAAGTTCGTTCATTTTATTCGTTTGAGAGGCATGTCCATTATAGCTTGTATATGCCCATACAACAGTTTCATCTTATTATTCAGTGGCGCAAGCAGATATAATCAAGTAAGGGATGAGCTATGCCAGATTGTGTGGGTATATCAAAACAATATGAAGGTGTGAATGAAGCACTGATGTGGAGCATGAGGGACTCAAAAATCTCTATACATACTAGTGCAAATACAAAACAGAAGAGTATCGAAAAAGTTTGTGTTTATAATTTCATTGAAAAATGCAAAATCATATTCATTGCATCTAAAGTGGCATTTGAAGCCTTTTTTGTTTTATCATTGATCAGTATGTCTTATAGCTCATGAAAATCAGAAATCCTGAAACTCAAATTATTATAACATTTAATTTGAAGTTTTTAAATGCTTTAATTATGTCACTTAATGTGTAATAAATATAAAATAAATGACAATTGACCCTTTTGAAATAAATAATGAACACAAATGAACTTTTTCACTATATTAAAATTTTTGGGAATGTACTAATGGTATACACACAGTCATATTGGAATATTATGACCAACTACCTAATAGTGGGAATAACCACCCTTGTGAATGTTCACTCTGACACTTTCCTCATTGCTCCTGTGTTCATTACAGAGGTTAATTTGTCCACTGTGGTGTGTTGATTGCTCTTGTCAAGTTGTTATTCCCCTCAGGCATCAGTGGCCTGGTGGGCATCACTTTTATGTTGGGAGGTATAAGAAGTCCATTCTTAGTACACCTTCATAACAGCTCTAGAACATTGGATAAGTTAGTGGTCTCTGAGATGCTACCACCTATCACCTGGTACCCTATTATCATGCCTTTTTGAACATCATTCAAATATATATATATATATAGGGGTCCTGACCACTGAAGAACAGAGTGAATGTATACAGAAAAAAAATATATACTGCAGGGGTAATATAAATAAAAAATATATATATTCGCAGGGTGTTCAAATATTTATTTTCCTCACTCTCTCTCTCTCTCTCTATATATATATATATATATA